>JARQOD010000091.1:0-140171 GCA_033576555.1 Oophaga sylvatica
AACTCAGCGTCATCAAGCCCCTGATTTAATGCCAACAAGGCTTTTTCAGCTTGATCAGTGACATTAGGCTCATCGTACAATAACCCCAAAGCCTGAAAAAATGCATCAACATCACTCAAAACAGGATCCCCAGGTGTCAGGGAAAAAGCCCAATCCTGAGGATCGCCGCGCAGGAGAGAGATGATAATTTGAACCTGCTGCGCTGCGTTTCCTGAGGACTTAGATTTTAAGGGCAAAAAACAATTTACAATTATTTTTGAAATTCTGAAACTTAGCTCGATCCCCTAAAAACAAATCTGGCATGGGGATCCTAGGTTCCACAACAGGCAACCTAGCAAGATATGCAGCAATACTCTGAACCTCAGTGGCAAGCTGATCCACACGGCCAGACAACTGTGCAAACTCCATTGGGAGAAAAGATCCTCCCCAGCACCCAGAGATACAGAGGGAAAAAAAAAAAAAAAATGCAACAAACAGAAAAATATCTCTGACAACTTTTCTTCCTTCAAAATATTTTTTCCCTTCTGTGAGTACCATACAATTTTTAAGTCCGGTGATACTGTTATGTTACGGTAGCTGAGGAGTGCAGGCAAAAAAGGAAATACACCAGAGCAGTTGGAATCTATGAGATTGCAGTACCCTGACTAACCACCACAACTAGAGGCAGCCGTGGAGCGTTCCTACGTTGGTCCTAGACGCCTCGTCACAGCCTGAGAAACTAACTACACCTAAAGATAGAAATAGGAAAGCTATCTGCCCCGGAGCAGAACCCCAAAGATAATAGAAAGCCCCCAAACATGTAATGGCGGTTAGACAAGAGGAAATACTGACACAGAAAGAAAATAGTATGAGCAAACGCTGGGGCCCAAACTATCTAAATAGAAAAGGATAGGAAGGGTACTTACTGCAATCCCAGAAAACCCTGAAAAACACCAACTCTACTAATTTCAAAATCACCTGAGATCACACGACCTCTACCACCTAAATTAGTTCTCTGGTGTAACAAAAACAGCAGCCACTGAAAAAACTGGAAAAAGCAAAAGTACAAAACACAGTGGCTGGACTAAACTGAGAGGGCAAAAGCCCCCGGAGGGGACCCTGAAGGCCCCCACAGAAGTGCAGGACAAAATGCAAAAATATAGCAAAAACACAAAATAAGAAATTGTCTTATCTGATAGCAGGAGATGCAGACACGACACAGCAGGCTACAAGGGAAACTGGAAAGAAGGATTCAGACCAGAACAATTGATCACCGGCAACCCTGATGGGAAAATGATTCCCTTAAATAAGACCAATCAGTAACACCTGATTCCCAGTCTTCACAATCCTCACTAGTACCGCTTGTAACCACCAGAGGGAGGCTCTGCTCAGAACTCATCTCAAACCCATTCACAACAGTACCCCCCCCTTGAGGAGGGGTCACCGAACCCTCATTTGAGCAACCAGGTCGGTCAGGATGAGTTCTATGATACGCACGGATAAGTCTCCTAGCATGGATGTCCGAAGCAAACACCCAAGAATTATCTTCCTGACCATAACCTCTCCATTTAACCAAATACTGGAGTCTTCGTCTAGAAAAACGAGAATCCAATATTTTCTCAACCACATACTCCAGATTGCCCTCAACCAAAACAGGGTCAGGAGGCACAGCAGCAGGAACCACTGGCTCAACAAACCTCTTCAACAAGGACTTGTGGAACACGTTATGGATCTTAAATGTCCCTGGAAGAAGCAAACGAAAAGAAACAGGATTAATAATCTCCATGATCTTATAAGGTCCAATGAACCTAGGCTTAAATTTAGGAGATGCTACTCTCATAGGAATATTCTTTGAGGACAACCAGACCAAGTCCCCCACTTTAAACCGAGGACCATCAGTCCTATGCCGGTTAGCAAACCGCTGGGCCTTCTCCTGAGAGAAGGACAACCTCTCCACTACCTGGTCCCAAATCTGCTGCATACGCTCAACAACAGAGTCAACACCTGGACAGACAGAAGCCTCCGTCTGTCCTGAAGAAAATCGAGGGTGAAACCCAGAATTACAGAAAAACGGAGACATCAAAGTGGCAGAGCTAGCCCTATTATTAAGAGCAAACTCAGCCAAAGGCAAAAAAGAGACCCAGTCATCCTGATCAGCAGACACAAAGCATCTTAGATAAGTCTCCAATGTCTGGTTTGTTCTCTCAGTTTGACCATTGGTCTGAGGATGAAATGCCGAGGAGAAAGACAATTGAACACCCAGTTTAGAACAAAAAGTCCTCCAAAATCTGGAAACAAACTGGACTCCTCTGTCAGACACAATGTTCTCAGGAATGCCGTGTAAACGAACCACGTGCTGAAGGAACAACGGCACCAATTCAGAGGAGGAAGGCAACTTAGGTAATGGCACAAGATGTATCATTTTGGAAAACCTATCACAAATTACCCAGATGGTGGTCATTCTCTGAGAAACAGGAAGATCGGAAATGAAATCCATAGAGATATGGGTCCATGGTCTCTTGGGCACAGGCAATGGCATCAACAAACCACTAGAGCGAGAGCAAGGCTTGGAGCGAGAGCAAGTCCCGCAGGACTGCACAAATTCCCTGACATCGCGAGACAAGGTAGGCCACCAAAAGGACCGACTAACCAAGTCTCTGGTACCAAAAATTCCGGGATGCCCAGCCAATGCGGAACAATGAATCTCAGACATCACACTCTTTTTCCATTGGTCCGGGACAAACAATTTTCCAACAGGGCAGCGCTCGGGCCTATCCTCCTGACACCCCTCCAGAGCAAGTCTCAAATTGGGCGAGATGGCGGAAAGAACTACACCCTCCTTCAAAATAACAGAGGGATCAGATAGCTCAGGAGAGTCCGCAAGGAAACTCCTCGAGAGGGCATCCGCCTTAACATTCTTAGTGCCAGGAAGAAAGGAAACCACAAAATTAAAACGTGTGAAAAACAAGGCCCACCTGGCCTGTCTAGGATTGAGTCGCTTGGCAGATTCCAGATAGACCAGATTCTTATGGTCCGTAAGGACCACCACCTGATGTTTGGCTCCCTCCAGCCAATGTCTCCACTCTTCAAAAGCCCACTTCATGGCCAATAACTCCCGATTACCCACGTCATAATTACGTTCAGTAGGAGAAAATTTTCGAGAGAAAAAGGCACAAGGGTTACTTTTAGAGGTCTCTGGATCTTTTTGGGACAAAACGGCACCTGCCCCAATTTCAGAGGCATCAACCTCCACCTGAAATGGCAGAGAAACATCAGGCTGCCGTAGAACAGGAGCAGAAGTGAATCTCTGCTTAAGTTCCTGAAACGCAGAGACTGCCTCAGGAGGCCAATTCACCACATCAGAACCCTTTCTGGTCAAATCAGTTAATGGTTTAACAATAACAGAGAAATTACCAATAAATTTACGATAAAAATTGGCAAAACCCAAAAATCTCTGAAGAGCCTTTAATGAAGTAGGTTGGACCCAATCACAGATGGCCTGAACCTTGACCGGGTCCATTTCAATAACAGATGGGGACAAAATGAATCCCAGAAATGAGATCTTCTGTACGCCAAAAAGACACTTTGATCCCTTCACATACAGAGCATTCTCTCTCAAAATCTGGAATACAGTTCGAACATGTTTCACATGAGAGTCCCAGTCATTAGAAAAAATCAAGATATCATCCAAATAAACAATCAGAAACTTGTCCACAAAATCCCTGAAAATGTCATTCATGAAGGACTGGAAGACGGAAGGAGCATTAGTGAGCCCAAAGGGCATCACAAGGTACTCAAAATGCCCTTCAGGGGTGTTAAATGCCGTCTTCCATTCATCCCCGTGCTTAATGCGAATAAGGTTATACGCCCCCTGAGGTCAAGCTTAGTAAACCAAGTAGCGTTTTTCACCCTGGAAAACAGGTCAGAAATCAAGGGTAACGGGTATTGATATTTCACAGTAATATTGTTCAAGAGACGATAATCAATACACGGCCTTAATGAACCATCTTTTTTGGCCACAAAGAAAAAACCGGCACCTAAGGGTGAAGAGGATGGTCTGATATGACCCTTCTCCAATGATTCCTTGATATAAGACCGCATAGCGTCATGTTCAGGTAAGACAAGTTAAAAAGGCGACCCTTAGGGAATTTACTACCCGGCACTAATTCAATAGCGCAGTCATAGCTCCTATGGGGAGGTAAGGATGCAGATTTACTTTCGCTAAACACATCAGAAAAATCAAACAAAAAGTCAGGAACATCCTCAGCCTGGGGGGAGGCAGAAAAAACAGGAGTGTTGGCACTAACACATTGGCAGCCCCAACTGGTTACAGACACAGATTTCCAATCCAAAACAGGATTATGAGACTGTAACCAAGGGAAACCCAGCACTATAATGTCATGCAGATTATATAGAACCAAAAATTTGCAGCACTCCTGGTGATCAGGTTCAACCCTCATTATCACCTGAGTAGAAAACTGGGGTTTATTCTCAGCCAAAGGGGTAGAATCGATCCCCAGTAAAGGAATAGACTTCTGTAGGGGTATCAAGGAAAACCCACAACGCTTAGCAAAATCATAATCCATCAGATTAATAGCTGCTCCAGAATCAACGAAAGCCTGAGCAGAAAATGAGGACAGAGAGCATATCAGAGTGACAGTTAATAAAAACTTAGTCTGAACACTACCCAAGACAACTGAGCGTGCAAAATGTCTTCCCGCTTAGGGCAGACTGAAATAGCATGAGAGGCATCACCACAGTAGAAACATAACCCATTGCGCTTTCGAAACTCATGACGCTGTGCCCCAGACCCACTCCATCACACTGCATGGGCTCAGCAGCTGGCTCACAAGGCAACACCACTCCACGCATACTTCTCCGCTCACGCAAACGTCTGTCAATTTGAATCGCCAATGACATAGAATCATTGAGACCAGAGGGGACAGGGAATCCCACCATAACATCCTTTACATTATCCGACAGACCCTTCCGGAAAAGGGCCGCCAAAGCGTCGTCATTCCATTTGGTCAGGACTGCCCACCTACGGAATCTCTGACAGTATAACTCAGCGTCATCAAGCCCCTGATTTAATGCCAACAAGGCTTTTTCAGCTTGATCAGTGACATTAGGCTCATCGTACAATAACCCCAAAGCCTGAAAAAATGCATCAACATCACTCAAAACAGGATCCCCAGGTGTCAGGGAAAAAGCCCAATCCTGAGGATCGCCGCGCAGGAGAGAGATGATAATTTGAACCTGCTGCGCTGCGTTTCCTGAGGACTTCGATTTTAAGGGCAAAAAACAATTTACAATTATTTTTGAAATTCTGAAACTTAGCTCGATCCCCTAAAAACAAATCTGGCATGGGGATCCTAGGTTCCACAACAGGCAACCTAGCAAGATATGCAGCAATACTCTGAACCTCAGTGGCAAGCTGATCCACACGGCCAGACAACTGTGCAAACTCCATTGGGAGAAAAGATCCTCCCCAGCACCCAGAGATACAGAGGGAAAAAAAAAAAAAAAATGCAACAAACAGAAAAATATCTCTGACAACTTTTCTTCCTTCAAAATATTTTTTCCCTTCTGTGAGTACCATACAATTTTTAAGGTCCGGTGATACTGTTATGTTACGGTAGCTGAGGAGTGCAGGCAAAAAAGGAAATACACCAGAGCAGTTGGAATCTATGAGATTGCAGTACCCTGACTAACCACCACAACTAGAGGCAGCCGTGGAGCGTTCCTACGTTGGTCCTAGACGCCTCGTCACAGCCTGAGAAACTAACTACACCTAAAGATAGAAATAGGAAAGCTATCTGCCCCGGAGCAGAACCCCAAAGATAATAGAAAGCCCCCAAACATGTAATGGCGGTTAGACAAGAGGAAATACTGACACAGAAAGAAAATAGTATGAGCAAACGCTGGGGCCCAAACTATCTAAATAGAAAAGGATAGGAAGGGTACTTACTGCAATCCCAGAAAACCCTGAAAAACACCAACTCTACTAATTTCAAAATCACCTGAGATCACACGACCTCTACCACCTAAATTAGTTCTCTGGTGTAACAAAAACAGCAGCCACTGAAAAAACTGGAAAAAGCAAAAGTACAAAACACAGTGGCTGGACTAAACTGAGAGGGCAAAAGCCCCCGGAGGGGACCCTGAAGGCCCCCACAGAAGTGCAGGACAAAATGCAAAAATATAGCAAAAACACAAAATAAGAAATTGTCTTATCTGATAGCAGGAGATGCAGACACGACACAGCAGGCTACAAGGGAAACTGGAAAGAAGGATTCAGACCAGAACAATTGATCACCGGCAACCCTGATGGGAAAATGATTCCCTTAAATAAGACCAATCAGTAACACCTGATTCCCAGTCTTCACAATCCTCACTAGTACCGCTTGTAACCACCAGAGGGAGCTCTGCTCAGAACTCATCTCAAACCCATTCACAACAGTACCCCCCCCTTGAGGAGGGGTCACCGAACCCTCATTTGAGCAACCAGGTCGGTCAGGATGAGTTCTATGATACGCACGGATAAGTCTCCTAGCATGGATGTCCGAAGCAAACACCCAAGAATTATCTTCCTGACCATAACCTCTCCATTTAACCAAATACTGGAGTCTTCGTCTAGAAAAACGAGAATCCAATATTTTCTCAACCACATACTCCAGATTGCCCTCAACCAAAACAGGGTCAGGAGGCACAGCAGCAGGAACCACTGGCTCAACAAACCTCTTCAACAAGGACTTGTGGAACACGTTATGGATCTTAAATGTCCCTGGAAGAAGCAAACGAAAAGAAACAGGATTAATAATCTCCATGATCTTATAAGGTCCAATGAACCTAGGCTTAAATTTAGGAGATGCTACTCTCATAGGAATATTCTTTGAGGACAACCAGACCAAGTCCCCCACTTTAAACCGAGGACCATCAGTCCTATGCCGGTTAGCAAACCGCTGGGCCTTCTCCTGAGAGAAGGACAACCTCTCCACTACCTGGTCCCAAATCTGCTGCATACGCTCAACAACAGAGTCAACACCTGGACAGACAGAAGCCTCCGTCTGTCCTGAAGAAAATCGAGGGTGAAACCCAGAATTACAGAAAAACGGAGACATCAAAGTGGCAGAGCTAGCCCTATTATTAAGAGCAAACTCAGCCAAAGGCAAAAAAGAGACCCAGTCATCCTGATCAGCAGACACAAAGCATCTTAGATAAGTCTCCAATGTCTGGTTTGTTCTCTCAGTTTGACCATTGGTCTGAGGATGAAATGCCGAGGAGAAAGACAATTGAACACCCAGTTTAGAACAAAAAGTCCTCCAAAATCTGGAAACAAACTGGACTCCTCTGTCAGACACAATGTTCTCAGGAATGCCGTGTAAACGAACCACGTGCTGAAGGAACAACGGCACCAATTCAGAGGAGGAAGGCAACTTAGGTAATGGCACAAGATGTATCATTTTGGAAAACCTATCACAAATTACCCAGATGGTGGTCATTCTCTGAGAAACAGGAAGATCGGAAATGAAATCCATAGAGATATGGGTCCATGGTCTCTTGGGCACAGGCAATGGCATCAACAAACCACTAGAGCGAGAGCAAGGCTTGGAGCGAGAGCAAGTCCCGCAGGACTGCACAAATTCCCTGACATCGCGAGACAAGGTAGGCCACCAAAAGGACCGACTAACCAAGTCTCTGGTACCAAAAATTCCGGGATGCCCAGCCAATGCGGAACAATGAATCTCAGACATCACACTCTTTTTCCATTGGTCCGGGACAAACAATTTTCCAACAGGGCAGCGCTCGGGCCTATCCTCCTGACACCCCTCCAGAGCAAGTCTCAAATTGGGCGAGATGGCGGAAAGAACTACACCCTCCTTCAAAATAACAGAGGGATCAGATAGCTCAGGAGAGTCCGCAAGGAAACTCCTCGAGAGGGCATCCGCCTTAACATTCTTAGTGCCAGGAAGAAAGGAAACCACAAAATTAAAACGTGTGAAAAACAAGGCCCACCTGGCCTGTCTAGGATTGAGTCGCTTGGCAGATTCCAGATAGACCAGATTCTTATGGTCCGTAAGGACCACCACCTGATGTTTGGCTCCCTCCAGCCAATGTCTCCACTCTTCAAAAGCCCACTTCATGGCCAATAACTCCCGATTACCCACGTCATAATTACGTTCAGTAGGAGAAAATTTTCGAGAGAAAAAGGCACAAGGGTTACTTTTAGAGGTCTCTGGATCTTTTTGGGACAAAACGGCACCTGCCCCAATTTCAGAGGCATCAACCTCCACCTGAAATGGCAGAGAAACATCAGGCTGCCGTAGAACAGGAGCAGAAGTGAATCTCTGCTTAAGTTCCTGAAACGCAGAGACTGCCTCAGGAGGCCAATTCACCACATCAGAACCCTTTCTGGTCAAATCAGTTAATGGTTTAACAATAACAGAGAAATTACCAATAAATTTACGATAAAAATTGGCAAAACCCAAAAATCTCTGAAGAGCCTTTAATGAAGTAGGTTGGACCCAATCACAGATGGCCTGAACCTTGACCGGGTCCATTTCAATAACAGATGGGGACAAAATGAATCCCAGAAATGAGATCTTCTGTACGCCAAAAAGACACTTTGATCCCTTCACATACAGAGCATTCTCTCTCAAAATCTGGAATACAGTTCGAACATGTTTCACATGAGAGTCCCAGTCATTAGAAAAAATCAAGATATCATCCAAATAAACAATCAGAAACTTGTCCACAAAATCCCTGAAAATGTCATTCATGAAGGACTGGAAGACGGAAGGAGCATTAGTGAGCCCAAAGGGCATCACAAGGTACTCAAAATGCCCTTCAGGGGTGTTAAATGCCGTCTTCCATTCATCCCCGTGCTTAATGCGAATAAGGTTATACGCCCCCCTGAGGTCAAGCTTAGTAAACCAAGTAGCGTTTTTCACCCTGGAAAACAGGTCAGAAATCAAGGGTAACGGGTATTGATATTTCACAGTAATATTGTTCAAGAGACGATAATCAATACACGGCCTTAATGAACCACTTTTTTGGCCACAAAGAAAAAACCGGCACCTAAGGGTGAAGAGGATGGTCTGATATGACCCTTCTCCAATGATTCCTTGATATAAGACCGCATAGCGTCATGTTCAGGTATAGACAAGTTAAAAAGGCGACCCTTAGGGAATTTACTACCCGGCACTAATTCAATAGCGCAGTCATAGCTCCTATGGGGAGGTAAGGATGCAGATTTACTTTCGCTAAACACATCAGAAAAATCAAACAAAAAGTCAGGAACATCCTCAGCCTGGGGGGAGGCAGAAAAAACAGGAGTGTTGGCACTAACACATTGGCAGCCCCAACTGGTTACAGACACAGATTTCCAATCCAAAACAGGATTATGAGACTGTAACCAAGGGAAACCCAGCACTATAATGTCATGCAGATTATATAGAACCAAAAATTTGCAGCACTCCTGGTGATCAGGTTCAACCCTCATTATCACCTGAGTAGAAAACTGGGGTTTATTCTCAGCCAAAGGGGTAGAATCGATCCCCAGTAAAGGAATAGACTTCTGTAGGGGTATCAAGGAAAACCCACAACGCTTAGCAAAATCATAATCCATCAGATTAATAGCTGCTCCAGAATCAACGAAAGCCTGAGCAGAAAATGAGGACAGAGAGCATATCAGAGTGACAGTTAATAAAAACTTAGTCTGAACACTACCCAAGACAACTGAGCGTGCAAAATGTCTTCCCCGCTTAGGGCAGACTGAAATAGCATGAGAGGCATCACCACAGTAGAAACATAACCCATTGCGCTTTCGAAACTCATGACGCTGTGCCCCAGACACCACTCCATCACACTGCATGGGCTCAGCAGCTGGCTCACAAGGCAACACCACTCCACGCATACTTCTCCGCTCACGCAAACGTCTGTCAATTTGAATCGCCAATGACATAGAATCATTGAGACCAGAGGGGACAGGGAATCCCACCATAACATCCTTTACATTATCCGACAGACCCTTCCGGAAAAGGCCGCCAAAGCGTCGTCATTCCATTTGGTCAGGACTGCCCACCTACGGAATCTCTGACAGTATAACTGTAAGGTTCTGTATATCTGTTTCTGAAACTCAGTTTGTTCGTCGGCCATTTTGCTTTCTGTTTGCTGCAGCTATCTTGCCCTCAGTTAAAATGGAGTTTTCCAGCTTGCATGTTCCCGCCCTGATTCTCTCCGTTTGCTTCTTAAACAGCCACACCTCAGCAATCAGTGCTTCAGAATCTGGCCTGCAGTGAACCTGTGTTCTGACTCCTGAAGCCTTGGACTTTGTACTCCAGCCATTTCTACTGAGAAACTCTGGAGCTCTTGTGGACTCTGAACTCTGCTCTTGAAAGCCTCACGGTTGCATGGACTTGCGGTAACATAGAAGAAGATCTGAATCTGTTGTGGAGAGTTATTGATGAACTTAGATTACTTTGGCCTGCTGTGTCTCCTGCTTCTGTGTTTGCAACCTGTATGTTTATTTTTGCCAATTTGTATGAAGCAATACAAGACTTTCTTTTTCAACCTGTGTCTCAAGTATTTTCATCGCACCCAAGCACAAGACGCTATATGAACTGTATCACATACATTACAAGATTCTGAAGCCAAACGTTAGTGTCTGCTGGGTCTGGAAAGGCTTGTCTGCTGTACTGTGGATATCGGATGTCCGGTTGTACTTTCTGTGATAACAGTGGTTGTGACTTCTCACAACCATTCCAGGTGAGCAATTCCCTTAAGTTTTTTTTTCTGCAGAGTTATCACAGGTAAACACTATTGTTTTTTTTTTTTTCCTCTTCTCTTTTGTCTGCTGAAACTCTGGATATCAGATGTCTGGTTGAAAGCTTTCTGTGATGATAGGGGTTGTGACTTCTCACAACCATTCCAGGTGAGCAGTTCCCTTAAAGTTTTTTTTTTTTCTTCAGTGTTGCCACAGGTGAACACTATTGTTTTTTTTCTCCTCTTCTTCCAGTATCCTGTCTTAAAAGATCTGGAAAATGGAGGCCCGCATAAAAGAACTTTGTGGAGTGACTGATAATATCCTTGCAGAATTGCAGAATATAAAGACCCGTCTTACAAATCTTCAGGACCTAAATAATCACAATTTGCAAGTGGTTGGACAGACTACTCAGGATTTGCGAGCCAGGATTGAGGTTCTGGAGGGGCGAGTCCAGGCTCCTGCCGTGGCCCCGAGTTCTGGGATTCCCAAGTTGCCCCCTTTTCGTTTTGGTGGTGAACGTGAAAAATTCAGGGGATTTGTTAATCAATGTAATTTTTTTTTTTCTGCACATGCTTCACAATTTCCTACTGAACGATCTCAGGTGCTTACTATAATCATGTTGCTTACCAACAAGGCTTTGATATGGGCAAACCCTCTGATTGAGACTGAGGATGATTGTTTGAATCACCTTGATGATTTTATTTCAGCCATGGGGCAGGTGTTTGATGACCCCAATCGAGGTGCAACAGCTGAAGCAGCCATATTAGCTTTGCGCCAAGGTAAGCACTCGGTAGCTGAATATGCCTTGGATTTCAGGAAATGGGCCCTTGATACCACCTGGGACAATTCCGCCAAAAAATCTATTTTTCGAAAGGGGTTATCCCCACTGATTAAGGATGAACTTGCTCGTGCCGACCCTCCCACTGCGTTAGGTGACTTATTAACTACTGCATCCGTATTGATACTCGTTTAACTGAACGCAGGAGGAGAGATGGTTCGAAAGCAATCGTACTAACCTTTTCCTACCTTCCTCTCCAGCTAAGGAACCTTTGAATAGGATTACACGGGAACCTGAACCTGAACCCATGCAAGTAGACTCTTTACTACGACGGGTTAGTGATGCACGCAAGGAACATCGTTTTAAGGAGAATCTATGTTTTTATTGTGGTAAGTCAGGGCACTTTATTATTAACTGTCCCAGCCGTGCTCGCAAGACTACTGCAGCACTCATTCATTGTGAGTGTTGCGAGAGGGGATCTGTCAGGTCCGAGCCTCAGGCTCCAGAGAGAGCTGCAGCAACAGACCTTGATTTCTCGGACTTAAACTCCGTTACCTCTGAGGACGTTGATTGTGTAAATGCTGCCATCTTTCAAGTTTCCTCAGCAGTGTCCCAGCTGAGTTGTAAGAAAAACAATTCTCACTGTTTCCTTTCCATCAAACTCTGGGTTGACTCAGCCTGGGTGTCTAGCTCTGCTATGATTGATTCAGGTGCAAGTGGAAATTTTATGGATGTCTCCTTTGCTCTAAAACAGGGAATACGTTCAGTGAAGAAGGCTGCTCCAGTACAGATGGAAACTGTGGATGGCTCCCTGCTGACCTCTGGACCAGTGGATCAGGAAACAGAGCCTTTAAAGTTCTTATGGGTAAAGATCATCAAGAGAAACTGTCCTTTATGCTTATCTCTTCTCCCCACTTTCCCATTATTCTAGGGCTACCATGGCTGCAGGCTCAGAATCCTACCATTAACTGGGAGACCAAGGAATTACATTTTCCAGAGAAACAGATGAGTCAAAAAATTTCAGCTTGCTCTGTTCCTAAAGGAACCATGTCAGTCCCTGAATTACCAGCTGAATACCAGGACTATGTGGATTTATGTGACAAGAAGAACGCTGATCAGCTTCCTCCTCACCGTCCATATGATTGTCCAATTGAATTATTGCCTGGAGCAGAGATACCTTTTGGTAAGATCTACCCCCTGGCGGGGCCCGAGCTGAAGGCTTTAAAAGAGTACATAGACGAAAATCTAGCCAAGGGCTTCATACGCCCCTCTTCATCTCCTGCAGGGGCACCCATATTCTTTGTAAAGAAGAAAGATGGATCCCTGAGACCATGCGTAGACTATAGGGAACTTAATAAGGTTACTATTAGAAACCGTTATCCATTGCCTTTAATCCCTGAGTTATTGGAGAGAGTGCGACATGCCAAAATTTTTTCTAAGCTAGATCTTCGTGGGGCCTATAACTTAGTCCGTATTAGACCTGGGGATGAATGGAAGACTGCATTCAGGTCACGCTATGGACACTTTGAATATCTGGTTATGCCTTTTGGTCTGAGTACCGCCCCAGCCACTTTCCAACACTTGGTGAATGACATCTTCAGGGATCTCTTAGATACATTCGTGGTAATTTATTTGGATGATATTTTAATTTTTTCTAACTCCACAGAGGAACATCATGGACATGTGAGAATGGTCTTGGAACGTCTAAGACAAAATCATCTTTACATCAAGCTTGAAAAGTGTGAATTCCATAAGACCGAAATTCAATTTCTGGGGTATGTACTGTCTACACAAGGAATTAGTATGGATGGAAGTAAAACCCAAGCCATCAATGATTGGCCAAGTCCTAGAAATGTGAAGGAGGTACAGCGCTTCATCGGGTTTGCAAACTTCTATAGACGTTTCATTAGAAATTTCTCTGAGGTAGTGTCACCTATCACCCAACTTACCCGGAAAGAGTCTAAGTTCTCCTGGACTCCCCAAGCCCAGGAAGCATTTTCCCGTCTAAAAGATAAATTTACCACTGCACCTATTCTAGTACATCCCAACCCAGAGCTTGCCTTCATAATAGAGGTGGATGCTTCAGACTGTGCCGTGGGAGCTATACTCTCTCAGAGAACAGGTGAGAAGAATGTCTTGCATCCCTGTGCCTTCTTTTCCCAGCAGTTATCTTCGGCTGAGAAGAACTACGATGTGGGCAATAGAGAGTTGTTGGCCATTATTGCCGCCTTCAAAGAATGGAGACACCTTCTGCAAGGAGCTGCACAGCAAATAGTCGTTCTGACAGATCATCGTAATCTTGAGTTTATCAGGTCGGCTAAGTGCCTGACTCCTCGCCAGGCTCGCTGGAATCTTTTCTTAAACCAATTTAATTTTATTATTTCTTATAGACCAGGATCGCGCAATGGAAAGGCTGATGCACTCTCTAGGATTTACTCAGCAGAGACACGTCCAATTACTCCTCCTAAGACTATTCTTCCTGATTCTAGATTCCTAGGAGTGATTCATCATCAAGACCTAATTAAAGACATCAAGGAAGCATACCATGCGGATTCTTTTTTGGCTCAACCCCCAAGGGACGTAAGTCTTGTCTTTAAGAATGGTGTGTGGATTCTGGGACAACGTCTGTATATACCTGAAACAGTCAGATTGAGAGTATTGCAACTCATTCATGATTCCAAAATAGCCGGGCATAGAGGAATTCTAAAGACACAGGAATTTCTTTCTCGTTTCTTTTGGTGGCCCACTTGTAGGAAGGATGTTTTGGATTATGTCACTTCATGTGAGGTTTGTGCAAGATGCAAAACACCTCGCTCTTCACCAACTGGTCTGTTACAGCCTCTTCCCACCCCGTCCCGCCCGTGGGGATCCATTTCTATGGACTTCATTGTCGAATTACCAACCTCTCAAGGGAAGAACACTATTCTAGTGGTGGTTGATCGTTTAACAAAGGCAGCTCATTTTATCCCTTGTGTCGGCTTACCCACTGCAAAACAGACATCAGACTTGATGATTAAAGATGTGTTTCGCTTACATGGAGTACCGGATGAGGTTATTTCGGATCGAGGGGTGCAATTCACTTCTAGGTTTTGGCAAAATTTCTGTGCAGCATTGGACATTAAAGTAAACCTTTCTTCTGCTTTTCATCCCAGACTAATGGACAAACCGAACGAACCAATCAAACCCTGGAGCAGTATCTCCGCTGCTTTATCTGCCACCTACAGGATGATTGGGTGGATCTACTTCCATTGGCTGAGTTCTCTTACAACAACTCTCAGAGTGCCTCCACTAAACAGTCTCCTTTTTTCTCTAATTTAGGTTATCATCCTAATATTCTACCACGATTTCCCATAGAGACGCCTCTGCCAGCAGTGGCTGAAAGAGTCACGACTTTACAGAAGAATATGGATCTTCTAAAGGAGAATCTGGAATCGGCTCAGGAAAGGTACAAGAAGGCAGCAGATAAATTTCGTAAACCTGCACCAGTTTTTAAGGTAGGAGACCTGGTCTGGCTGTCAACCAGAAATCTTAAGTTAAGGATTCCATCATCTAAGTTGGGACATAAGTACATTGGACCCTATAAAATCAGTAAGATTATAAGTGCCGTTGCTTGTCGTCTTCAATTGCCCAGAACTATGAGAATCCACCCTGTCTTTCATGTATCCCTACTAAAGGCTGCAACACCCAATACGTTTCCTGGACGTTCTTCTCCTTGCCCTGACCCAGTGCTAGTCGATGGTCAGGAAGAATTTGTGGTGGAAAGGATTTTAGATTCCAGGTTGTATAGAAATCAGTTACAATATCTGATCAAATGGCAGGGCTACCCAGTGGAGGACAACTCATGGGAGCCAGTCAATAACGTTAATGCTCCTCGCTTGCTCCGTCAGTTTCATCAGAGGTACCCACACAAGCCTGGTCTGAGGTCATCCGGAGGTTGCCCCTAAGGGGGGAGTAATGTAAGGTTCTGTATATCTGTTTCTGAAACTCAGTTTGTTCGTCGGCCATTTTGCTTTCTGTTTGCTGCAGCTATCTTGCCCTCAGTTAAAATGGAGTTTTCCAGCTTGCATGTTCCCGCCCTGATTCTCTCCGTTTGCTTCTTAAACAGCCACACCTCAGCAATCAGTGCTTCAGAATCTGGCCTGCAGTGAACCTGTGTTCTGACTCCTGAAGCCTTGGACTTTGTACTCCAGCCATTTCTACTGAGAAACTCTGGAGCTCTTGTGGACTCTGAACTCTGCTCTTGAAAGCCTCACGGTTGCATGGACTTGCGGTAACATAGAAGAAGATCTGAATCTGTTGTGGAGAGTTATTGATGAACTTAGATTACTTTGGCCTGCTGTGTCTCCTGCTTCTGTGTTTGCAACCTGTATGTTTATTTTTGCCAATTTGTATGAAGCAATACAAGACTTTCTTTTTCAACCTGTGTCTCAAGTATTTTCATCGCACCCAAGCACAAGACGCTATATGAACTGTATCACATACATTACAATAACTCAGCGTCATCAAGCCCCTGATTTAATGCCAACAAGGCTTTTTCAGCTTGATCAGTGACATTAGGCTCATCGTACAATAACCCCAAAGCCTGAAAAAATGCATCAACATCACTCAAAACAGGATCCCCAGGTGTCAGGGAAAAAGCCCAATCCTGAGGATCGCCGCGCAGGAGAGAGATGATAATTTGAACCTGCTGCGCTGCGTTTCCTGAGGACTTAGATTTTAAGGCAAAAAACAATTTACAATTATTTTTGAAATTCTGAAACTTAGCTCGATCCCCTAAAAACAAATCTGGCATGGGGATCCTAGGTTCCACAACAGGCAACCTAGCAAGATATGCAGCAATACTCTGAACCTCAGTGGCAAGCTGATCCACACGGCCAGACAACTGTGCAAACTCCATTGGGAGAAAAGATCCTCCCCAGCACCCAGAGATACAGAGGGAAAAAAAAAAAAAAAAATGCAACAAACAGAAAAATATCTCTGACAACTTTTCTTCCTTCAAAATATTTTTTCCCTTCTGTGAGTACCATACAATTTTTAAGTCCGGTGATACTGTTATGTTACGGTAGCTGAGGAGTGCAGGCAAAAAAGGAAATACACCAGAGCAGTTGGAATCTATGAGATTGCAGTACCCTGACTAACCACCACAACTAGAGGCAGCCGTGGAGCGTTCCTACGTTGGTCCTAGACGCCTCGTCACAGCCTGAGAAACTAACTACACCTAAAGATAGAAATAGGAAAGCTATCTGCCCCGGAGCAGAACCCCAAAGATAATAGAAAGCCCCCAAACATGTAATGGCGGTTAGACAAGAGGAAATACTGACACAGAAAGAAAATAGTATGAGCAAACGCTGGGGCCCAAACTATCTAAATAGAAAAGGATAGGAAGGGTACTTACTGCAATCCCAGAAAACCCTGAAAAACACCAACTCTACTAATTTCAAAATCACCTGAGATCACACGACCTCTACCACCTAAATTAGTTCTCTGGTGTAACAAAAACAGCAGCCACTGAAAAAACTGGAAAAAGCAAAAGTACAAAACACAGTGGCTGGACTAAACTGAGAGGGCAAAAGCCCCCGGAGGGGACCCTGAAGGCCCCCACAGAAGTGCAGGACAAAATGCAAAAATATAGCAAAAACACAAAATAAGAAATTGTCTTATCTGATAGCAGGAGATGCAGACACGACACAGCAGGCTACAAGGGAAACTGGAAAGAAGGATTCAGACCAGAACAATTGATCACCGGCAACCCTGATGGGAAAATGATTCCCTTAAATAAGACCAATCAGTAACACCTGATTCCCAGTCTTCACAATCCTCACTAGTACCGCTTGTAACCACCAGAGGGAGGCTCTGCTCAGAACTCATCTCAAACCCATTCACAACAGAAGACGTTTTGCACGCTCGGTTGTCTTGGGTAGTGTTCAGACTAAGTTTTTGTTAACTGTCACTCTGATATGCTCTCTGTCCTCATTTTCTGCTCAGGCTTTCGTTGATTCTGGAGCAGCTATTAACCTGATGGATTATGATTTTGCTAAACGTTGTGGGTTTCCCTTGATACCCCTACAGAAGTCTATTCCTTTACTGGGGATCGATTCTACCCCTTTGGCTGAGAATAAACCCCAGTTTTCTACTCAGGTGATAATGAGGGTTGAACCTGATCACCAGGAGTGCTGCAAATTTTTGGTTCTATATAATCTGCATGACATTATAGTGCTGGGTTTCCCTTGGTTACAGTCTCATAATCCTGTTTTGGATTGGAAATCTGTGTCTGTAACCAGTTGGGGCTGCCAATGTGTTAATACCAACACTCCTGTTTTTTCTGCCTCCCCCCAGGCTGAGGATGTTCCTGACTTTTTGTTTGATTTTTCTGATGTGTTTAGCGAAAGTAAATCTGCATCCTTACCTCCCCATAGGAGCTATGACTGCGCTATTGAATTAGTGCCAGGTAGTAAATTCCCTAAAGGTCGCCTTTTTAACTTGTCTGTACCTGAACATGACGCTATGCGGTCTTATATCAAGGAATCATTGGAGAAGGGTC
Source organism: Oophaga sylvatica (assembly GCA_033576555.1). Taxonomy (NCBI): domain Eukaryota; kingdom Metazoa; phylum Chordata; class Amphibia; order Anura; family Dendrobatidae; genus Oophaga; species Oophaga sylvatica. The sequence goes on from JARQOD010000091.1 coordinate 18,064, forward strand.
ATATCAGACCATCCTCTTCACCCTTAGGTGCCGGTTTTTTCTTTGTGGCCAAAAAAGATGGTTCATTAAGGCCGTGTATTGATTATCGTCTCTTGAACAATATTACTGTGAAATATCAATACCCGTTACCCTTGATTTCTGACCTGTTTTCCAGGGTGAAAAACGCTACTTGGTTTACCAAGCTTGACCTCAGGGGGGCGTATAACCTTATTCGCATTAAGCACGGGGATGAATGGAAGACGGCATTTAACACCCCTGAAGGGCATTTTGAGTACCTTGTGATGCCCTTTGGGCTCACTAATGCTCCTTCCGTCTTCCAGTCCTTCATGAATGACATTTTCAGGGATTTTGTGGACAAGTTTCTCATTGTTTATTTGGATGATATCTTGATTTTTTCTAATGACTGGGACTCTCATGTGAAACATGTTCGAACTGTATTCCAGATTTTGAGAGAGAATGCTCTGTATGTGAAGGGATCAAAGTGTCTTTTTGGCGTACAGAAGATCTCATTTCTGGGATTCATTTTGTCCCCATCTGTTATTGAAATGGACCCGGTCAAGGTTCAGGCCATCTGTGATTGGGTCCAACCTACTTCATTAAAGGCTCTTCAGAGATTTTTGGGTTTTGCCAATTTTTATCGTAAATTTATTGGTAATTTCTCGGTTATTGTTAAACCATTAACTGATTTGACCAGAAAGGGTTCTGATGTGGTGAATTGGCCTCCTGAGGCAGTCTCTGCGTTTCAGGAACTTAAGCAGAGATTCACTTCTGCTCCTGTTCTACGGCAGCCTGATGTTTCTCTGCCATTTCAGGTGGAGGTTGATGCCTCTGAAATTGGGGCAGGTGCCGTTTTGTCCCAAAAAGATCCAGAGACCTCTAAAAGTAACCCTTGTGCCTTTTTCTCTCGAAAATTTTCTCCTACTGAACGTAATTATGACGTGGGTAATCGGGAGTTATTGGCCATGAAGTGGGCTTTTGAAGAGTGGAGACATTGGCTGGAGGGAGCCAAACATCAGGTGGTGGTCCTTACGGACCATAAGAATCTGGTCTATCTGGAATCTGCCAAGCGACTCAATCCTAGACAGGCCAGGTGGGCCTTGTTTTTCACACGTTTTAATTTTGTGGTTTCCTTTCTTCCTGGCACTAAGAATGTTAAGGCGGATGCCCTCTCGAGGAGTTTCCTTGCGGACTCTCCTGAGCTATCTGATCCCTCTGTTATTTTGAAGGAGGGTGTAGTTCTTTCCGCCATCTCGCCCAATTTGAGACTTGCTCTGGAGGGGTGTCAGGAGGATAGGCCCGAGCGCTGTCCTGTTGGAAAATTGTTTGTCCCGGACCAATGGAAAAAGAGTGTGATGTCTGAGATTCATTGTTCCGCATTGGCTGGGCATCCCGGAATTTTTGGTACCAGAGACTTGGTTAGTCGGTCCTTTTGGTGGCCTACCTTGTCTCGCAATGTCAGGGAATTTGTGCAGTCCTGCGGGACTTGCTCTCGCTCCAAGCCTTGCTCTCGCTCTAGTGGTTTGTTGATGCCATTGCCTGTGCCCAGGAGACCATGGACCCATATCTCTATGGATTTCGTTTCCGATCTTCCTGTTTCTCAGAGAATGACCACCATCTGGGTAATTTGTGATAGGTTTTCCAAGATGATACATCTTGTGCCATTACCTAAGTTGCCTTCCTCCTCTGAATTGGTGCCGTTGTTCCTTCAGCACGTGGTTCGTTTACACGGCATTCCTGAGAACATTGTGTCTGACAGAGGAGTCCAGTTTGTTTCCAGATTTTGGAGGACTTTTTGTTCTAAACTGGGTGTTCAATTGTCTTTCTCCTCGGCATTTCATCCTCAGACCAATGGTCAAACTGAGAGAACAAACCAGACATTGGAGACTTATCTAAGATGCTTTGTGTCTGCTGATCAGGATGACTGGGTCTCTTTTTTGCCTTTGGCTGAGTTTGCTCTTAATAATAGGGCTAGCTCTGCCACTTTGATGTCTCCGTTTTTCTGTAATTCTGGGTTTCACCCTCGATTTTCTTCAGGACAGACGGAGGCTTCTGTCTGTCCAGGTGTTGACTCTGTTGTTGAGCGTATGCAGCAGATTTGGGACCAGGTAGTGGAGAGGTTGTCCCTCTCTCAGGAGAAGGCCCAGCGGTTTGCTAACCGGCATAGGACTGATGGTCCTCGGTTTAAAGTGGGGGACTTGGTCTGGTTGTCCTCAAAGAATATTCCTATGAGAGTAGCATCTCCTAAATTTAAGCCTAGGTTCATTGGACCTTATAAGATCATGGAGATTATTAATCCTGTTTCTTTTCGTTTGCTTCTTCCAGGGACATTTAAGATCCATAACGTGTTCCACAAGTCCTTGTTGAAGAGGTTTGTTGAGCCAGTGGTTCCTGCTGCTGTGCCTCCTGACCCTGTTTTGGTTGAGGGCAATCTGGAGTATGTGGTTGAGAAAATATTGGATTCTCGTTTTTCTAGACGAAGACTCCAGTATTTGGTTAAATGGAGAGGTTATGGTCAGGAGGACAATTCTTGGGTGTTTGCTTCGGACATCCATGCTAGGAGACTTATCCGTGCGTATCATAGAACTCATCCTGACCAACCTGGTTGCTCAAATGAGGGTTCGGTGACCCCTCCTCAAGGGGGGGGTACTGTTGTGAATGGGTTTGAGATGAGTTCTGAGCGGAGGCTCCCTCTGGTGGTTACAAGCAGTACTAGTGAGGATTGTGAGGACTGGGAATCAGGTGTTACTGATTGGTCTTATGTAAGGGAGTCATTTTCCCATCAGGGTTGCCGGTGATCAATTGTTCTGGTCTGAATCCTTCTTTCCAGTTTCCCTTGTAGCCTGCTGTGTCGTGTCTGCATCTCCTGCTATCAGATAAGACAATTTCTTATTTTGTGTTTTTGCTATATTTTTGCATTTTGTCCTGCACTTCTGTGGGGGCCTTCAGGGTCCCCTCCGGGGGCTTTTGCCCTCTCAGTTTAGTCCAGCCACTGTGTTTTGTACTTTTGCTTTTTCCAGTTTTTTTTCAGTGGCTGCTGTTTTGTTTTTTGTTACACCAGAGAACTAATTTAGGTGGTAGAGGTCGTGTGATCTCAGGTGATTTTGAAATTAGTAGAGTTGGTGTTTTTTCAGGGTTTTCTGAGATTGCAGTAAGTACCCTTCCTCTCCTTTTCTATTTAGATAGTTTGGGCCCCAGCGTTTACTCATACTATTTTCTTTCTGTGTCAGTATTTCCTCTTGTCTAACCGCCATTACATGTTTGGGGGCTTTCTATTATCTTTGGGGTTCTGCTCCGGGGCAGATAGCTTTCCTATTTCTATCTTTAGGTGTAGTTAGTTTCTCAGGCTGTGACGAGGCGTCTAGGACCAACGTAGGAACGCTCCACGGCTGCCTCTAGTTGCGGTGGTTAGTCAGGGTACTGCAATCTCATAGATTCCAACTGCTCTGGTGTATTTCCTTTTTTACCTGCACTCCTCAGCTACCGTAACATAACAGCCAACATATTCCGCAGCGCTTTACAGTTTAACAATTTCAAAACACAAGTCATAGGTAACAACGTTAACAATACAATAATTAAAGCAAAATAAGCCGACCCTGCTCGTGAGAGCTTACAATCTACAATGAGGTGGGGGAGATACAAAGTACAGGTGTATATATACAATCGTGCATTTACAATGATGGTCCAGCCATCTTGAGGGAGTGAGGGATGGATGGAGATAGTGAATGGGCTACACACACACACTTACACATAGAATGACTTTGGTTAGTGAATGTGATAGGCCGCTCTGAACAAATGTGTTTTGAGGGAGCGCCTGAAACCATGCAAATTGTGGATAGTCCTAATTTCTTGGGGTAGAGCATTCCAGAGGATTGGCGCAGCACGGGAGAAGTCTTGGAGTCGGGAGTGGGAGGTACGGATTAGTGCAGAGGTTAGTCGAACGTCGTTTGCAGAGCGCAGCAGTCGGTTGGGCCGATAGATAGAAATGAGGGAGGAGATGTAGGGGGGTGCTGCACTGTGGAGAGATTTGTGGGTGAGAACCAGTACTTTGAATTGGATCCTATTGTAATGTATGTAGTACAGTTCATATAGCGTCTTGTGCTTGGGTGCGATGAAAATACATGAGACACAGGTTTGATATAGAAAGTCTTGTATTCCTTCATACAAGTTGGCAAAAATAGTCACACAGTTTGCAGACACAGAGGCAGGAGACACAGCAGGCCAGAGTAATCTAAGCTCAGCAATCACTCTCCACAACAGGTTCAGGATCTTCTTCTCTGTTACCGTAAGTCCATGCAAACGTGGGTCTTTCAAAGAGCAGGGTTCAGAGTCCACAAGTGCTTCAGAGTTCCTCAGTAGGAATAGCTGGAGTACAGGGTCCAAGGCTTTAGGAGTCAGGTCACAGGTTCACTGCAGGCTAGATTCTGAAGCACTGATTGCTCAGCTGTGGCTGCTTAAGAAGCAAAGGAGAGAATCAGGGCGGGAACATGCAAGCTGGAAACTCCATTCTGACTGAGGGCAAGATAGCTGCAGCAAGACAGAAAGTAAAATGGCTGACGAACAAACTGAGTTTCAGGAACATGTACACAGAACCTTACATTACTCCCCCCTTAGGGACAACCTCCGGATGACCTCAGACCAGGCTTGTGTGGGTACCTCTGATGAAACTGACGGAGCAAGCGAGGAGCATTAACGTTATTGACTGGTTCCCATGAGTTGTCCTCCACTGGGTAGCCCTGCCATTTAATCAGATATTGTAACTGATTTCTATACAACCTGGAATCTAAAATCCTTTCCACCACAAATTCTTCCTGACCATCGACTAGCACTGGGTCAGGGCAAGGAGAAGAACGTCCAGGAAACGTATTGGGTGTCGCAGCCTTTAGTAGGGATACATGAAAGACAGGGTGGATTCTCATAGTTCTGGGCAGTTGAAGACGACAAGCAACGGCACTTATAATTTTACTGATTTTATAGGGTCCAATGTACTTATGTCCCAACTTAGACGATGGAATCCTTAACTTAAGATTTCTGGTTGACAGCCAGACCAAGTCTCCTACCTTGAAAGCTGGTGCAGGTTTACGAAATTTATCTGCTGCTTTCTTGTACCTTTCCTGAGCCGATTCCAGATTCTCCTTTAGAAGATCCATATTCTTCTGTAAAGACGTGATTCTTTCAGCCACTGCTGGTAAAGGCGTTTCTATGGGAAATCGTGGTAGAATGTTAGGATGATAACCTAGATTAGAGTAAAAAGGAGACTGCTTAGTGGAGGCACTCTGAGAGTTGTTATACGAAAACTCAGCTAATGGAAGTAGATCCACCCAATCATCCTGTAGGTGGCAGATAAAGCAGCGGAGATACTGCTCCAGGGTTTGATTGGTTCGTTCGGTCTGTCCATTAGTCTGGGGATGAAAAGCAGAAGAAAGGTTTACTTTAATGTCCAATGCTGCACAGAAATTTTGCCAAAACCTAGAAGTGAATTGCACTCCTCGATCCGAAATAACCTCATCCGGTACTCCATGTAAGCGAAACACATCTTTAATCATCAAATCTGATGTCTGTTTTGCAGTGGGTAAGCCGACACAAGGGATAAAATGAGCTGCCTTTGTTAGACGGTCAACCACCACTAGAATGGTGTTCTTCCCTTGAGAGGTTGGTAACTCCACAATGAAGTCCATAGAAATGGATCCCCACGGGCGGGACGGGGTGGGAAGAGGCTGTAACAGACCAGTTGGTGAGGAGCGAGGTGTTTTACATCTTGCACAGACTTCACATGAAGTGACATAGTTTAAAACATCCTTCCTGCAAGTGGGCCACCAAAAGAAACGAGAAAGAAATTCCTGTGTCTTTAGAATTCCTCTATGCCCAGCTATCTTGGAATCGTGAATGAGTTGCAATACTCTCAATCTGAGTGTTTCAGGAATATACAGGCGTTGTCCCTGAATCCACACACCATTCTTAAAGACAAGACTTACGTCCCTTGGGGGTTGTGCCAAAAAGGAATCCGCATGGTATGCTTCCTTGATGTCCTTAAGTAGGTCTTGATTATGAATTACTCCTAGGAATCTAGAGTCAGGAAGAATAGTCTTAGGAGGAGTAATTGGACGTGTCTCTGCTGAGTAAATCCTAGAGAGTGCATCAGCCTTTCCATTGCGCGATCCTGGTCTATAAGAAATGATAAAATTAAATTGGTTTAAGAAAAGATTCCAGCGAGCCTGGCGAGGAGTCAGGCACTTAGCCGACCTGATAAACTCAAGGTTACGATGGTCTGTCAGGACGACTATTTGCTGTGCAGCCCCTGAAGAAGGTGTCTCCATTCTTTGAAGGCGGCAATAATGGCCAACAACTCTCTATTGCCCACATCGTAGTTCCTCTCAGCCGAAGACAACTGCTGGGAAAAGAAGGCACAGGGATGCAAGACATTCTTCTCACCTGTTCTCTGAGAGAGTATAGCTCCAACGGCACAGTCTGAAGCATCCACCTCTATTATGAAGGCAAGCTCGGGGTTGGGATGTACTAGTATAGGTGCAGTGGTAAATTTATCTTTTAGACGGGAAAATGCTTCCTGGGCTTGGGGAGTCCAGGAGAACCTAGACTCTTTCCGGGTAAGTTGGGTGATAGGTGACACTACCTCAGAGAAATTTCTAATGAAACGTCTATAGAAGTTGGCAAACCCGATGAAGCGCTGTACCTCCTTCACATTTCTAGGACTTGGCCAATTCTTGATGGCTTGGGTTTTGCTTCCATCCATACTAATTCCTTGTGTAGACAGTACATACCCCAGAAATTGAATTTCGGTCCTATGGAATTCACACTTTTCAAGTTTGATGTAAAGATGATTTTGTCTTAGACGTTCCAAGACCATTCTCACATGTCCATGATGTTCCTCTGTGGAGTTAGAAAAAATTAGAATATCATCCAAATAAATTACCACGAATGTATCTAGGAGATCCCTTAAGATGTCATTCACCAAGTGTTGGAAAGTGGCTGGGGCGGTACTCAGACCAAAAGGCATGACTAGATATTCAAAGTAGAAGTATGAAAAAACTTTATTCAGCCACCATAAAACACGACGTTTCGGCCATTGTTAGGCCTTTATCAAGTATACAAAATAGGGCAAAATGGTGTCCTTAAATGGTGTGGAGAAGCCAATCACCATCCAGGAACAGCCCACAGTGCAAATAGATATATAACATTTAATACAGCAATATACAATTTAAAACAGTGATCAAAGCAGAAGTAATGACATCACAAAGAAAATACTGCAAAGTACAAAAAACAGCATATAATATTCAAGAGATTACTCCATGTAAACAGTATCACAATATCTGTCTACCAATAGATGATCTGTTCTTATACACACACCCATCATAATGTTTGTACCAATCATGTGCTCACTAACTGCATCGTCCTCCATGTCCAATCAGTATCTGCTCATCAGCACTTACTCAGAGCTCTCTTCCAATCGCCCACAGGAACACAGTTCAGAAGACACATTTAGCACACCCCCTCTGTGGTAAACAAAAGCACATGTTCAGTCAGTATCTGCTCATCAGCACTTACTCAGAGCTCTCTTCCAATCGCCCACAGGAACACAGTTCAGAAGACACATTTAGCACACCCCCCTCTGTGGTAAACAAAAGCACATGTTCAGAGGTCGTCACAGCAAAACGCTGAGTGGATCATGTGACCACCAGCGTCAGCAGACATCCGACCATGTGACCGCCAGCATCATCAAAGGTCCCGTCGCATGATGACCACATCATTGACCTCCATTTAAAGAAGTCACGGCCAAAAAGCAAAATATCACGTGATCACAGGCATCATCCGACACCCGGTCACATGATTTGATATGGGCAAAAAAAAAACAAAAAAAAACGCACATGCGCAATGGGTTGTACCAGGGCTTCAGCTGGTCACATGACCATCAATGTCACAAAACCAACGGAACTATATTCAGAGCTGGCTAAAAGTGTATACCAAACACAAACCGCAGCAGAAGAGTGCTCAATACTCTAAAGGCGAGGAAACATTGAAAACTCCCAGCAAAATACAGCCAACTACAGTGTGCAGCTTACTAGTTTATACAGAAAAGGGGAGATTAACTAAATGTACAAAAAACATAAGTGATGTCATCATCAGGGATTATTAGGTCACCATGTGCTCCGATCATTCCAGATTATATTCCTAAAAAAAACAACAAACACAAATAAAATATATATCTAAAAACAAACACAGAATTCAGATGCAAGAATTACCTAGCACAAATATGTAAATTATATTCTATATTCAACCCCTTTGGTTGTAATGTCCCCAAAACGGAAATCCAACGGAGTTCCTTCTGTTTGAGCAACTTAGTCCTGTCACCACCTCTCCTGAGGGGTGGAACCCCATCGATAACCCTAAATCTCAGCTGACTAACCAGGTGCCCACATTCTACAAAATGCTTAGATACTGGCAGCTCCATCATTTTCGTCCTGATAGTACTCTTGTGTTTGCTTATCCTGGCCTTGACTTCCATCGTCGTCTAACCTATGTACATGAGTCCACACGGGCACACAAGCATATAGATTACATAGCTGGATGTACAGGAATACCGTTCCTGGATCCGAAAGCGTTGACCAGTATATGAGTGCCCGAAACTATCTCCCTTAATCATATTGCCACAACAAGCACAGTTCAAACATGGAAAATTTCCATTCCTCGGAGGGCCCAAAGTCAACTGTCTAAATATTTTTGAAGATCCAATATCAGATTTGACTAGCCTATCTTTCAAATTACGTCCTCGCCTATATGAAAGTAATGGCTTGTGCGCAAATTCAGTTACTTCCGGTAAACCTCTATGCAATAGGCCCCAATGCTTGTTCAAGATATTCCCTATTTTACCACTAATAGGGCAATAGGTAGAGACAAAAGGGACTCTTTTAGGGAGAACCCTAGTACGTTTTGTTCTCACATCTTCCAATGTTGTCTTCAAGGCCTTCTCCTTGAATTTTCTAAGGTCCCTCTCAGGATAACCCCTTCTAATAAATTTCTCACACATCTGTTCAAGCCTTCTATCCAAAACAGTCTCATCCTTAACTATCCTACGTACTCTCAGCATCTGGCTCCAAGGCAGAGACTCTATCATTTTTCTTGGATGATTACTATCAAAAACCAGAAGACTGTTCCTGTCTGTGTCCTTTATGAACAAATCAGTGCATAACCTTCCATTATGTTTATACACTAGAGTATCAAGAAATTGAATCTGGTCAAAGGAATGTGTCATGGTAAACTTCAGCTCAGGAAAAATCATATTCAGATGACTATGGAAAGATACCAGATCATTCATGTTCCCTTCCCAAACACAAAAAATATCGTCAATGTAGCGCCACCAGGCTCTGACATGGCGCCAGTGGATGGAACTGTACACATGCTGGTCCTCGAGTACCGCCATGTAGATGTTTGCATAAGTGGGCGCCACATTGGACCCCATGGCGGTACCACGCAACTGCAGGAAGTAGTCATCCCCAAAAAGAAAAAAAAAAAAAATTATATGCTGTTTTTTGTACTTTGCAGTATTTTCTTTGTGATGTCATTACTTCTGCTTTGATCACTGTTTTAAATTGTATATTGCTGTATTAAATGTTATATATCTATTTGCACTGTGGGCGGTTCCTGGATGGTGATTGGCTTCTCCACACCATTTAAGGACACCATTTTGCCCTATTTTGTATACTTGATAAAGGCCTAACAATGGCCGAAACGTCGTGTTTTATGGTGGCTGAATAAAGTTTTTTCATACTTCTACCTGGATTGGATGCTGTTCCTTTTTTTCTGTTGGACTTCGTTCGTTTGGATCCCCGAACTTCTGAACGTGCATCCTTGATAACTCCCGAGTGCTGTCAGCTGCTTGAATATTTGTGGACTTTGGATCCTGGCAGACGTGCACCGGTCATGGAGACTATGATACTTGAACCAGAGGTGGGTGTACTGGACAATGCCGCTATTTTCTCTTACACGGACGATGATGCTAAGAGAATCCTAGCTAGAGCACAGATGGATATGTCTTTTCTAAATAAACCTACTATAGAGATGTTGAATAAGAGATATGAAAATGAGAGGAGAAAGTATATCTCACACGAATTGCATGCCATGACTCTATGTGAGTACCACAGAGTGCATAGAATTCCACGTGGACTAAGGCCGCATCTGCGGCCCACATTGATGGCGGATAATATGCTTTTCTGTAACAAGTTTGAATCGATTACTAATAAGTATTCATTTGATCTAATGCTCCTGAATATCGAGTTTCTCCACACAGAAATGGCACTAGTGAAGAACAAAATCGATGATCTGGAGAAACAGCTGACTACGCAGTTGACAGCACAACAATGGGACACGTTCAAGACACATTTGGATGAGAAATTGTTGAAATTTCGTGGTGACATTGAAAAAACGAAAAAAAACGAAATGGTTTCGTGATGCTGAAGATTACAGGACTGGACACGCTTTTTCTTGGCAGAGTGGAGCACGTAGAACCACCTACAAGAAACAGGATTCCTTTGCACAACCTCGCAGAAGAAGGAGACAACAGACAAAGGAACAGAAGAGATTTGGTTTCACCACGGCAGAGTCCGACTCTACTGATGACTCCAATTTTTGTGTACCCTCTTCTTCTCATTTTTTAGGGAAAGGAAAGATGGACAATGTGGCAAAAGGAGGCCAAGGAGAGGTGGTAAGAAACACCGACGGCAGAGAAGTAGACACTCAGATGCCGAGTACCTCTCGCAATCCATCTATGAGAACACGGAACGAAGGGAAGAAGAGAGCCACATAGAACAGAAGAGCTTGGTCGTAAATATTTCATCTTGTACACTTACTGATGAGGACTGTAAAGTATTGTCCAAAGGACTTTCATTTTGCCCTACCAACTATCCAGATTGGTTCAACATTGAATGTGATCTTTTTGCCTTTTTTAGGAGGCTAAGATTAGCAGTTTATTTTAATGAGAATGTTGGTATACCTACTGCTTCAACTAATGATGCCTCTAGGGGCTTTGCTTTACAGGATTTTAGTCTTTATAACAAAAGTAACTTTCAACCTCCTGTTAAAAACAGTTTTGTGGAATCATACATCCAATTGGTTGAAAAGGACATAGCTAGATTGAGACGAGATGGTGTGGGTCCATTCAGAAGAGGGAATTTAACATACAGTGAGAGGCAGGTGTTGGACAGACTCTCGGGTAACAAAGCCATCACCATCAGGGCAGCCGACAAAGGCGGGGCCCTGGTGGTGATGGATACCCATAAATACCGGGCCGAGATTTGTGGTCAGTTATTGGATACGGCAGTTTATGCTAAGTTGCCTAAAGATCCCACACCTTGTTTTCAGAGTGAGTTAAGAATGTTGATCGATGAGGCATTATCTAATGGTCTGATAGACCAGAAACTTTCTGATTTTCTTTTGGTGGAATTTCCGGTGACTCCGATTCTGTACACCCTGCCTAAAATCCATAAAAATCTATTGGATCCCCCTGGACGCCCGATAGTGTCTGGGCGGGGTTCTTTATGCAATAAAGTATCTATCTTTCTAGACAAGGTGTTGCGTCACTTTGCTATGGAGGCCAAATCCTATATTATGGATACTAACCATTTTCTGAGTAAGATTGAGGGCCTTGACATCACGGAAGATACAATTCTCATTTCATTTGATGTTGTGTCACTGTACACCTCCATTAAACATGAACGAGGTTTGGAGGCTGTTGGTGTGGCGCTGGCGGGCTCTGACATGGCCCCAGATGGTGCACAGCTGGTCCTGGCACTGTTGGAGTTTGTCCTCAGAAGGAATTTTTTTCTTTTTGGGGATGACTACTTCCTGCAGTTGCGTGGTACCGCCATGGGGTCCAATGTGGCGCCCACTTATGCAAACATCTACATGGCGGTACTCGAGGACCAGCATGTGTACAGTTCCATCCACTGGCGCCATGTCAGAGCCTGGTGGCGCTACATTGACGATATTTTTTGTGTTTGGGAAGGGAACATGAATGATCTGGTATCTTTCCATAGTCATCTGAATATGATTTTTCCTGAGCTGAAGTTTACCATGACACATTCCTTTGACCAGATTCAATTTCTTGATACTCTAGTGTATAAACATAATGGAAGGTTATGCACTGATTTGTTCATAAAGGACACAGACAGGAACAGTCTTCTGGTTTTTGATAGTAATCATCCAAGAAAAATGATAGAGTCTCTGCCTTGGAGCCAGATGCTGAGAGTACGTAGGATAGTTAAGGATGAGACTGTTTTGGATAGAAGGCTTGAACAGATGTGTGAGAAATTTATTAGAAGGGGTTATCCTGAGAGGGACCTTAGAAAATTCAAGGAGAAGGCCTTGAAGACAACATTGGAAGATGTGAGAACAAAACGTACTAGGGTTCTCCCTAAAAGAGTCCCTTTTGTCTCTACCTATTGCCCTATTAGTGGTAAAATAGGGAATATCTTGAACAAGCATTGGGGCCTATTGCATAGAGGTTTACCGGAAGTAACTGAATTTGCGCACAAGCCATTACTTTCATATAGGCGAGGACGTAATTTGAAAGATAGGCTAGTCAAATCTGATATTGGATCTTCAAAAATATTTAGACAGTTGACTTTGGGCCCTCCGAGGAATGGAAATTTTCCATGTTTGAACTGTGCTTGTTGTGGCAATATGATTAAGGGAGATAGTTTCGGGCACTCATATACTGGTCAACGCTTTCGGATCCAGGAACGGTATTCCTGTACATCCAGCTATGTAATCTATATGCTTGTGTGCCCGTGTGGACTCATGTACATAGGTTAGACGACGATGGAAGTCAAGGCCAGGATAAGCAAACACAAGAGTACTATCAGGACGAAAATGATGGAGCTGCCAGTATCTAAGCATTTTGTAGAATGTGGGCACCTGGTTAGTCAGCTGAGATTTAGGGTTATCGATGGGGTTCCACCCCTCAGGAGAGGTGGTGACAGGACTAAGTTGCTCAAACAGAAGGAACTCCGTTGGATTTCCGTTTTGGGGACATTACAACCAAAGGGGTTGAATATAGAATATAATTTACATATTTGTGCTAGGTAATTCTTGCATCTGAATTCTGTGTTTGTTTTTAGATATATATTTTATTTGTGTTTGTTGTTTTTTTAGGAATATAATCTGGAATGATCGGAGCACATGGTGACCTAATAATCCCTGATGATGACATCACTTATGTTTTTTGTACATTTAGTTAATCTCCCCTTTTCTGTATAAACTAGTAAGCTGCACACTGTAGTTGGCTGTATTTTGCTGGGAGTTTTCAATGTTTCCTCGCCTTTAGAATATTGAGCACTCTTCTGCTGCGGTTTGTGTTTGGTATACACTTTTAGCCAGCTCTGAATATAGTTCCGTTGGTTTTGTGACATTGATGGTCATGTGACCAGCTGAAGCCCTGGTACAACCCATTGCGCATGTGCGTTTTTTTTTTTTTTTTTGCCCATATCAAATCATGTGACCGGGTGTCGGATGATGCCTGTGATCACGTGATATTTTGCTTTTTGGCCGTGACTTCTTTAAATGGAGGTCTATGATGTGGTCATCATGCGACGGGACCTTTGATGATGCTGGCGGTCACATGGTCGGATGTCTGCTGACGCTGGTGGTCACATGATCCACTCAGCGTTCTGCTGTGACGACCTCTGAACATGTGCCTTTGTTTACCACAGAAGGGGGTGTGCTAAATGTGTCTTCTGAACTGTGTTCCTGTGGGCGATTGGAAGAGAGCTCTGAGTAAGTGCTGATGAGCAGATACTGACTGAACATGTGCTTTTGTTTACCACAGAGGGGGGTGTGCTAAATGTGTCTTCTGAACTGTGTTCCTGTGGGCGATTGGAAGAGAGCTCTGAGTAAGTGCTGATGAGCAGATACTGATTGGACATGGAGGACGATGCAGTTAGTGAGCACATGATTGGTACAAACATTATGATGGGTGTGTATAAGAACAGATCATCTATTGGTAGACAGATATTGTGATACTGTTTACATGGAGTAATCTCTTGAATATTATATGCTGTTTTTTGTACTTTGCAGTATTTTCTTTGTGATGTCATTACTTCTGCTTTGATCACTGTTTTAAATTGTATATTGCTGTATTAAATGTTATATATCTATTTGCACTGTGGGCGGTTCCTGGATGGTGATTGGCTTCTCCACACCATTTAAGGACACCATTTTGCCCTATTTTGTATACTTGATAAAGGCCTAACAATGGCCGAAACGTCGTGTTTTATGGTGGCTGAATAAAGTTTTTTCATACTTCTACCTGGATTGGATGCTGTTCCTTTTTTTCTGTTGGACTTCGTTCGTTTGGATCCCCGAACTTCTGAACGTGCATCCTTGATAACTCCCGAGTGCTGTCAGCTGCTTGAATATTTGTAGATATTCAAAGTGTCCATAGCGTGACCTGAATGCAGTCTTCCATTCATCCCCAGGTCTAATATGGACTAAGTTATAGGCCCCACGAAGATCTAGTTTAGAGAAAATTTTGGCATGTCGCACTCTCTCCAATAACTCAGGGATTAAAGGCAATGGATAACGGTTTCTAATAGTAACCTTATTGAGTTCCCTATAGTCTACGCATGGTCTCAGAGATCCATCTTTCTTCTTTACAAAGAAGATGGGTGCACCTGCAGGAGATGAAGAGGGGCGTATGAAGCCCTTGGCTAGATTTTCGTCTATGTAATCCTTTAAAGCCTTTAGCTCGGGCCCCGCCAGGGGGTAGATCTTACCAAAAGGTATCTCTGCTCCAGGCAATAATTCAATTGGACAATCATATGGACGGTGAGGAGGAAGCTGGTCAGCGTTCTTCTTGTCACATAAATCCACATAGTCCTGGTATACAGCTGGTAGTTCAGGGACTGACATGGTTCCTTTAGGAACAGAGCAAGCTGAAACTTTTGGACTCATCTGTTTCTCTGGAAAGTGTAATTCCTTGGTCTCCAGTTAATGGTAGGATTCTGAGCCTGCAGCCATGGTAGCCCTAGAATAATGGGAAAGTGGGGAGAAGAGATAAGCATAAAGGACAGTTTCTCTTGATGATCTTTACCCATAAGAACCTTCAAAGGCTCTGTTTCCTGATCCACTGGTCCAGAGGTCAGCAGGGAGCCATCCACAGTTTCCATCTGTACTGGAGTAGCCTTCTTCACTGAACGTATCCCCTGTTTCAGAGCAAAGGAGACATCCATAAAATTTCCACTTGCCCCTGAGTCGATCATAGCAGAGCTAGACACCCAAGCTGAGTCAACCCAGAGTTTGATGGAAAGAAAGCAATGAGAATTGTTTTTCTTACAACTCAGCTGGGACACCGCTGAGGAAACTTGAAAAATGGCAGCGTTTACACAGTCAACGTCCTCAGAGGTAACGGAGTTTAAGTCCGAGAAATCAAGATCTGTTGCTGCAGATCTCTCTGGAGCCTGAGGCTTGGACCTGACAGATCCCCTCTCGCAACACTCACAATGAATGAGTGCTGCAGTAGTCTTACGAGAACGGCTGGGGCAGTTTATAATGAAGTGCCCTGACTTACCACAATAGAAACATAGATTCTCCTTAAAACGATGTTCCTTGCGTGCATCACTAACCCGTCGTTGTAAAGAGTCTACCTGCATGGGTTCAGGTTCAGGTTCCCGTGTAATCCTACTCAAAGGTTCCTTAGCTGGAGAGGAAGGTAGGAAAAGGTTAGTGCGATTGCTTTCGAACCATCTCTCTTGCCTGCGTTCAGTCAGACGAGTATCAATACGGATGCAGTAGTTAATAAAGTCACCTAACGCAGTGGGAGGGTCGGCACGAGCAAGTTCATCCTTAATCAGTGGAGATAACCCCTTTCGAAAAATAGATTTTTTGGCGGAACTGTCCCAGGTGGTATCAAGGGCCCATCTCCTGAAATCCAAGGCATATTCAGCTACCGAGTGCTTACCTTGGCGCAAAGCTAACATGGCTGCTTCAGCTGTTGCACCTCGATTGGGGTCATCAAACACCTGCCCCATGGCTGAAATAAAAGCATCAAGGTGATTCAAACAATCATCCTCAGTCTCAATCAGAGGGTTTGCCCACATCAAAGCCTTGTTGGTAAGCAACATAATTATAGTAAGCACCTTAGATCGTTCAGTGGGAAATTGTGAAGCATGTGCAGAAAAAAAAAGATTGCATTGATTAATAAATCCCCTGAATTTCTCACGTTCACCGCCAAAACGAAAAGGGGGCAACTTGGGAATCCCAGAACTCGGGGCTACGGCAGGAGTCTGGACTCGCTCCTCTAGAACCTCAATCCTGGCTCGCAAATCCTGGGCAGTCTGTCCAAACACTTGCAAATTGTGATTAGTGAGGTCCTGTAGGCTTGAAAAACGGGTCTTTATATTCTGCAAATCTGTAAGGATATTATCAGTCACTCCGCAAAGTTCCTTTATGCGGGCCTCCATTTTCCAGATCTTTTAAGACAGGATTACTGGAAGAAGAGGAGAGGAGAAAAAAAAAACAATAGTGTTTACCTGTGGTAACACTGCAGAGAGAGAAAAAAATTAAGGGAACTGCTCACCTGGAATGGTTGTGAGAAGTCACAACCACTATCATCACAGAAAGTTCACCCGGACATCTGATATCCACAGTTACAGCAAACAAAAAAGAGAAAAGAAAAAAAAAAAACAATAGTGTTTACCTGTGGTAACACTGCAGAAAAAAAAACACTTAAGGGAATTGCTCACCTGGAATGGTTGTGAGAAGTCACAACCACTGTCATCACAGAAAGTACAACCGGACATCCGATATCCACAGTTACAGCAGACACAGCCTTTCCAGACCCAGCAGACACTAACATTTGGCTTCAGAATCTTGTAATGTATGTAGTACAGTTCATATAGCGTCTTGTGCTTGGGTGCGATGAAAATACATGAGACACAGGTTTGATATAGAAAGTCTTGTATTCCTTCATACAAGTTGGCAAAAATAGTCACACAGTTTGCAGACACAGAGGCAGGAGACACAGCAGGCCAGAGTAATCTAAGCTCAGCAATCACTCTCCACAACAGGTTCAGGATCTTCTTCTCTGTTACCGTAAGTCCATGCAAACGTGGGTCTTTCAAAGAGCAGGGTTCAGAGTCCACAAGTGCTTCAGAGTTCCTCAGTAGGAATAGCTGGAGTACAGGGTCCAAGGCTTTAGGAGTCAGGTCACAGGTTCACTGCAGGCTAGATTCTGAAGCACTGATTGCTCAGCTGTGGCTGCTTAAGAAGCAAAGGAGAGAATCAGGGCGGGAACATGCAAGCTGGAAACTCCATTCTGACTGAGGGCAAGATAGCTGCAGCAAGACAGAAAGTAAAATGGCTGACGAACAAACTGAGTTTCAGGAACATGTACACAGAACCTTACACCTATAATGAATGGGCAGCCAGTGTAAGGACTGGCGAAGAGCGGACGCGTCAGAGTACCGATTAGCCAGATGGATGACCCTGGCTGCTGCATTAAGGATGGACTGGAGAGGGGATAGTCGAGTGATGGGGAGGCCAAGTAATAGTGCGTTGCAGTAGTCCAGGCGGGAGTGGATCAATGCTACAGTGAGGGTTTTTGTTGTTTCCATTGTGAGGAAAGGGCGGATTCTAGAGATGTTCTTTAGGTGTAGACGGCAAGAGCGGGCAAGAGATTGTATATGGGAGGTGAAGGAGAGATTGGTGTCAAACATAACACCCAGACAGCGAGCCTGCTGCCGGGGTGTTATTATGGTGCCGCCCACAGAGAGGGAAATGTCAGATTTAGGGAGGTTATTAGATGGCGGGAGCAGAAGCAGTTCAGTCTTGGAAAGGTTAAGTTTCAGATAGAGAGCGGACATGATGTTGGAGACTGCGGACAGACAGTCGGTGGTGTTCTGTAGAACAGCGGGGGTAAGGTCGGGGGATGACGTGTATAGTTGTGTGTCATCGGCATAAAGATAGTGCTGAAAGCCAAATCTGCTGATGGTCTGTCCAATTGGGGCCGTGTAGAGAGAGAAGAGAAGGGGGCCAAGGACTGAGCCCTGGGGTACACCGACAGTGAGAGGAAGAGGAGATGACGTGGAGCCAGAGAACGAGACACTGAAGGAGCGGTCAGAAAGATAGGAGGAGAACCAGGAGAGAACAGTGTCCTTAATACCTAGTGACTGGAGCCTAGACAGTAGGAGACGGTGGTCAACCGTGTCAAAAGCTGCAGAAAGGTCGAGTAGAATGAGCAGAGAGTGGTCACCGTTACGTTTTGCTGTAAGAAGGTCATTGGTCACTTTGATGAGTGCAGTTTCAGTCGAATGTAGGGGTCGGAAGCCGGACTGTGAAGGGTCTAGGAGGGAGTGAGTGGAGAGGTAACGGGTGAGGCGGGAGTATACTAGGCGCTCCAAAAGTTTAGAGATGAAGGGGAGATTGGAGACCGGTCTGTAGTTGTTTGTGCAGGAAGGGTCAAGAGTGGGTTTCTTTAGTAGTGGAGTAACGATGGAGTGTTTGAAGGAGGATGGGAAAATGCCAGAGGAGAGGGAGAGATTAAAGATTGTAGTTAGGTGAGTTGTGACAACTGGAGAGAGAGACTGGAGGAGATGTGAGGGGATGGGGTCGGTAGTGCATGTAGTCACTTCATACAAGTGCATGTATTACTTCATACAAGCATGCAGAAAAGGTCACACAGTTTGCAGGAACAGAGGTAGGAGAACACAGCAGGCCAGAGTAACTTCAAGCTCTACAATAACTCTCCAAGCAGGTTCAGGATCTCTTCTCTGTACCGTAATTCCTCTGCAAACATGGATTCACCAGACAGCAGGTTTCCAAAGTCCAAAAGTGTTCCAAAGTTCCTCAGTAGGAAATAGCTGGAGTCCAAAATCCTAGGTTTCCAGGAGTCAGGTCACAGGCTGACTGAGGCTTGATTCGGGAGCACTGATTGTTCAGCTGAGGCTGCTTAAGAAGCAAGAGGGAGAGAATCAGGGCGGGAACATGAAAACTGGAAACTCCATATTAACTGAGGGCAAGAGCTGCAGAAAGACAGAAAGCAAAATGGCCGACGGAAAACTGAGTTTCAAGGAACATGTCAAAAGAGACAAAGAACCTTACATTACTCCCCCCTTAAGGACAACCTCCGGTTGACCTCAGACCAGGCTTGTCAGGGTACCTCTGATGAAACTGGCGGAGCAGGCGAGGAGCATTTACATTATTGACTGGTTCCCATGAGTTGTCCTCCACTGGGTAGCCCTGCCATTTAATCAAATATTGCAACTGATTTCTGTACAACCTGGAATCTAGAATCCTTTCCACCATAAATTCTTCCTGACCATCGACCAGCACTGGGTCAGGGCAAGGAGAAGAGCGTCCAGGAAACGTATTGGGTGTTGCAGCCTTTAGTAGGGATACATGAAAGACAGGGTGGATTCTCATAGTTCTGGGCAGTTGAAGACGACAAGCGACAGCACTTATAATCTTACTGATCTTATAAGGTCCAATGTACTTATGTCCCAATTTAGACGATGGAATCTTTATTTTAAGATTTCTGGTTGACAGCCAGACCAAATCTCCTACTTTGAAAGCTGGTGCAGGTTTACGAAATTTATCTGCTGCTTTCTTGTACCTTTCCTGAGCCAATTCTAGATTTTCCTTTAGAAGATCCATATTCTTTTGTAAAGAAGTGATTCTTTCAGCCACTGCCGGCAAGGGCGTATCTATGGGAAATCGAGGAAGAATGTTAGGATGATAACCTAGATTGGAGTAAAAAGGAGACTGCTTAGTGGAGGCGCTCTGAGAGTTATTATAAGAGAACTCAGCCAGTGGAAGTAGATCCACCCAATCATCTTGTAGGTGGCAGATAAAGCAGCGGAGATACTGCTCCAGGGTCTGATTGGTTCGTTCTGTCTGTCCATTAGTCTGGGGATGAAAAGCAGAAGAAAGGTTTACTTTAATGTCCAATGCGGCACAGAAATTTTGCCAAAACCTTGAAGTGAATTGCACCCCTCGATCCGAAATGACCTCATCCGGTACTCCATGTAAGCGAAACACATTCTTAATCATCAAGTCTGATGTCTGTTTTGCAGTGGGTAAGCCGACACAAGGGATAAAATGAGCTGCCTTTGTTAGACGATCAACCACCACTAGAATGGTGTTCTTCCCTTGAGAGGTTGGTAACTCCACAATGAAGTCCATAGAAATGGATCCTCACGGGCGGGACGGGGTGGGAAGAGGTTGTAACAGACCAGTTGGTGAGGAGCGAGGTGTTTTGCATCTTGAACAGACTTCACATGAAGTGACATAGTTTAAAACATCTTTCCTGTAAGTGAGCCACCAAAAGAAACGAGAAAGAAATTCTTGTGTCTTTAGAATTCCCCTATGCCCGACTGTCTTGGAATCGTGGATGAGTTGCAATACTCTCAATCTGACTGTTTCAGGTATATACAGACGTTGTCCCTGAATCCACACACCATTCTTAAAGACAAGACTTACGTCCCTTGGGGGTTGAGCCAACAAAGAATCCGCATGGTATGCTTCCTTGATGTCCTTAAGTAGGTCTTGATTATGAATCACTCCCAGGAATCTAGAGTCAGGAAGAATAGTCTTAGGAGGAGTAAGTGGACGTGTCTCTGCTGAATGAATCCTAGAGAGTGCATCAGCCTTTCCATTGCGCGATCCTGGTCTATAAGAAATTACAAAATTAAATTGGTTTAGGAAAAGATTCCAGCGAGCCTGGCGAGGAGTCAGGCACTTAGCCGACCTGATAAATTCAAGGTTACGATGGTCTGTCAGGACGACTATTTGCTGTGCAGCTCCCTGAAGAAGGTGTCTCCATTCCTTGAAGGCGGCAATAATGGCCAACAATTCTCTATTGCCCACATCGTAGTTCCTCTCAGCCGAAGACAACTGCTGGGAAAAGAAGGCACAGGGATGCAAGACATTCTTCTCACCTGTTCTCTGAGAGAGTATTGCTCCAACGGCACAGTCTGAAGCATCCACCTCTATTATGAAGGCAAGCTCGGGGTTGGGATGTACTAAGATAGGTGCGGTGGTAAATTTATCCTTTAAACAGGAAAATGCTTCCTGAGCTTGCGGGGTCCAGGAGAACCTAGACTGTTTCCGGGTAAGTTGGGTGATAGGTGACACTACCTCAGAGAAATTCCTAATGAAACGTCTATAGAAGTTGGCAAACCCGATGAAGCGCTGCACCTCCTTCACATTTCTAGGAATTGGCCAATCCTTGATGGCTTGGGTCTTGCTTCCATCCATACTAATCCCTTGCGTAGATAGTACATACCCCAGAAATTGAATTTCGGTCCTATGGAATTCACACTTTTCAAGTTTGATGTAGAGATGGTTTTGTCTTAGGCGTTCTAAGACCATTCTCACATGTCCATGATGTTCCTCTGTGGAGTTAGAAAAAATTAGAATATCATCCAGATAAATCACCACAAATGTATCTAGGAGATCCCTGAATATGTCATTCACCAAGTGTTGGAAAGTGGCTGGGGCGGTACTCAGACCAAAAGGCATAACTAGATATTCGAAGTGTCCATAGCGTGACCTGAATGCAGTCTTCCATTCATCCCCAGGTCTAATACGGACCAAGTTATAGGCCCCACGGAGATCCAGTTTAGAGAAAATTTTGGCGTGCCGCACTCTCTCCAACAACTCAGGGATTAAAGGCAATGGATAACGGTTTCTAATAGTAACCTTATTGAGTTCCCTATAGTCTATGCAGGGTCTCAGAGATCCATCTTTCTTCTTCACAAAGAAGATGGGTGCACCTGCGGGAGATGAAGAGGGGCGTATGAAGCCTTTGGCTAGATTTTCATCTATGTAGTCCTTCAAAGCTTTTAGCTCGGGCCCCGCTAGGGGGTAGATCTTACCAAAAGGTATCTCGGCTCCAGGCAATAATTCGATTGGACAATCATATGGACGGTGAGGAGGAAGCTGATCAGCGTTCTTCTTGTCACATAAATCCACATAGTCCTGGTATACAGCTGGTAGTTCAGGGACTGACATGGTTCCTTTAGGAACAGAGCAAGCTGAAACTCCTTGACTCATCTGTTTCTCCGGAAAGTGTAATTCCTTGGTCTCCCAGTTAATCATAGGATTCTGCGCCTGCAGCCATGGTAGCCCTAGAATAATGGGAAAGTGGGGAGAAGAGATAAGCATAAAAGACATTTTCTCCTGATGATCTTTACCCATAAGGACCCTCAAAGGCTCTGTTTCCTGATCCACTGGTCCAGAGGTCAGCAGGGAGCCATCCACAGTCTCCATCTGTACTGGAGTAGCCTTCTTCACTGAACGTATCCCCTGTTTCAGAGCAAAGGAGATATCCATAAAATTTCCACTTGCTCCTGAGTCGATCATAGCAGAGCTAGACACCCAGACTGAGTCCACCCAGAGTTTGATGGAAAGGAAGCAATGAGAATTATTTCTTTTACAACTCAGCTGGGACACCGCTGAGGAAACTTGAAAAATTGCAGCGTTTATACCGTCATTGTCCCCAGAACTAACAGAGTTTAAGTCCGAAAAATCAAGATCTCTTGCAGCAGATCTTTCTGGAGTCTGAGGCTCGG
This sequence comes from Oophaga sylvatica, assembly GCA_033576555.1. NCBI lineage: Eukaryota > Metazoa > Chordata > Amphibia > Anura > Dendrobatidae > Oophaga > Oophaga sylvatica. Next base: position 40,638 of record JARQOD010000091.1, read on the forward strand.
ACATGACAGAGCTCCTCTCGCAACACTCACAGTGAATGACTGCTGCAGTAGTCTTACGAGAACGGCTGGGGCAGTTTATAATGAAGTGCCCTGACTTACCACAGTAAAAACATAGATTTTCCTTTATACGATGTTCTTTGCGTGCATCACTAACCCGTCTTTGTAAAGAGTCCACCTGCATGGGTTCAGGTTCTGGTTCCCTTGTGATCCTACTCAAAGGTTCCTTAGCTGAGGAGGGAGGTAGGAAAAGGTTAGTGCGATTATTTTCGAACCATCTCTCTTGTCTGCGTTCAGTCAGACGAGCATCAATACGGATACAATAGTTAATAAAGTCACCTAACGCAGTGGGAGGGTCGGCACGAGCAAGTTCATCCTTAATCAGTGGAGACAACCCTTTCTGAAAAATAGATTTTTTGGCGGAAGTGTCCCAAGTGGTATCAAGAGCCCATCTCCTGAAATCCAAGGCATATTCGGCTACTGAACGCTTACCTTGGCGCAAAGTTAACATGGCTGCTTCAGCTGTTGCACCTCGATTGGGGTCATCAAACACCTGCCCCATGGCTGAAATAAAAGCATCAAGGTGATTCAAACAATCATCCTCAGTCTCAATCAGAGGGTTTGCCCACATCAAAGCCTTATTGGTAAGCAACATGATTATAGTAAGCACTTTGGATCGTTCAGTGGGAAATTGTGAAGCATGTGCAGAGAAAAATAGATTGCATTGGTTAATAAATCCCCTGAATTTCTCACGTTCACCGCCAAAACGAAAAGGAGGTAACTTGGGGATCCCAGAACTCGGGGTTATGGCAGGAGCCTGGACTCGTTCCTCTAGAGCCTCAATCCTGGCTCGTAATTCCTGAGTAGTTTGTCCAAACACTAGCAAATTATGATTAGTGAGGTCCTGTAGGCTTGCAAAACGGGTCTTTATAGTCTGTATATCTGCAAGGATTGTATCAGTCACTCCGCAAAGCTCCTTTATGCGGGCCTCCATCTTCCAGATCGTTTAAGGCAGAAGTGCTGGAAGGAGAAGAGGAAAGGAAAAAAAAAAAAAAAACAATAGTGTTTACCTGTGGTAACACTCCAGAGTAACATTTAAGGGAATGCGCTCACCTGGAATGGTTGTGAGAAGTCACAACCACTGTCATCACAGAAGGTATTAAATGGACATCTGATATCCACAGTCACAGCAGACACGGCTTTCCCAGACCTAGCAGACACTAAACATTGGCTCCTGAATCTTGTCATGTATAGTGTACAGTTCCTATAGCGTCTTGTGCTTGGGTGCGAGGAAAACACATGAGACATAGGTTGATATGAAATGACTTGTATTACTTCATACAAGCATGCAGAAAAGGTCACACAGTTTGCAGGAACAGAGGCAGGAGAACACAGCAGGCCAGAGTAACTTCAAGCTCTACAATAACTCTCCAAGCAGGTTCAGGATCTCTTCTCTGTACCGTAATTCCTCTGCAAACATGGATTCACCAGACAGCAGGTTTCCAAAGTCCAAAAGTGTTCCAAAGTTCCTCAGTAGGAAATAGCTGGAGTCCAAAATCCTAGGTTTCCAGGAGTCAGGTCACAGGCTGACTGAGGCTTGATTCGGGAGCACTGATTGTTCAGCTGAGGCTGCTTAAGAAGCAAGAGGGAGAGAATCAGGGCGGGAACATGAAAACTGGAAACTCCATATTAACTGAGGGCAAGAGCTGCAGAAAGACAGAAAGCAAAATGGCCGACGGAAAACTGAGTTTCAAGGAACATGTCAAAAGAGACAAAGAACCTTACAGTAGACAGACTCACGTTCATAAAGATGAACAAATCATGGATCCGCAAGGACTTTTCTACCCCTGTGTCATCCTGGGGAGAGTAAAAGCTTGAGGATTTGTTAAAATCACCTCATCTACCGTTTTAAGCAACTCTGGGGCAATTGAGGCCACTTAAGTGGTGTCTGTGCCTCAAATTTTTGGAAAAAATGGAGACTCTTTTTGGATTCCCCTTGCTGTGTTTTACGTGATGTTGACATCGTCAATTACAGGTGGGTTGGGTCTTTCCCCCCCTCTTTTAACTGTAAGAAACTACATACACTATGGCTTGGGGTAACACAGATGGTTGACTCTGAAGAGCTGTTTTTACTTATATTATAATTTATATATTTTTACCGCCAAATGCTGACGATGGGAAGGAGGGCTCCCAGAAGAAGATGTCTCCACATCAGGCTGCAGCTCCACTGACTCGGTGGGAGCTGCTGCTGCCGCTTCCTCGGCTAAAGCCGCCAGTGCTGCTGCTGTTTGCTGGTCTCTGCTGTGGAAGAAAGACACAAAAAGGGCCAGTGAATATATGTATATTCCTTGGCACTGGCTGAAAAAGAAAAACAAACTTTGAATTTTTAGGGAAATGGGGGATGTCACATTTACGTTCTGCTGGCTGTCCTCTCTGCATGCATCTCTCCTCTCCCTTGCTGCTGCTGCCGCCACCGCCTCTCTTTGACGTCTTCTGCTGTTGAGTAAGGACACAAAAAGGGACAATGAATATATGTATATTCCTTGGCCCTGGCTGAAAGAGAAAAACAAACATTGAATTTTTTTTGGAAATGGTGGATGTCAGATTTACTTTCTGCTGGCTGTCCTCCTGGCTTCAACTATATCCTCTCCCCTTGCTGCTGCTGCTGCTGCTGCCGCCTCTCTTTCTATTCTTCTGCTGTGGAATAAACAGACAAAAAGGGCCAGTGAATATATGTATATTCCTCGGCCCTGACTGAAAGAGAAAAAAAATGATTACATTTTTTTGGAAATGGTTGATGTCAGATTTACTCTCTACTGGCTGTCCTCCTGCCTTCAACTATATCCTCTCCCCTTGCTGCTGCTGCTGCCGCCTCTCTTTCTATTCTTCTGCTGTGGAATAAACAGACAAAATGGGCCAGTGAATATATGTATATTCCTTGGCCCTGGCTGAAAAAAATAAAAGTCAAACATGGAGTGGAGTGAGCTTTATGGTGTACGGAATACAACATCCCGTCATGAATTGGACCCATAAACAGTACCAGGGGGACCCACCCTATCACTGGAAAAAAATGGACACTTGATACAGTACCAGGGGGACCAACCGCATCACAGCCAAAAAAATTAAAAATTTTACAGTACCAGGAGATCCACATTATGAATTGAAAACATGCACATTATACAGTAGCAGGGGATACACATTATCAATTGAACACATGCACATTATAAAGTACCAGGAGAAACACATTATCAATTGAACACATGCACATTATACAGTAGCACGGGATACACATTATCACTTCAAAAACATGCATATTTGAAACACTACCAGGGGGACCCACCCCATCAGTGGAAAACTATGAACATTTTGTACAGTACCAGGGGGACCAACCCCATCACAGCTAAAACATGATTTTGAAACTGTACCAGGGTGCAAAGACACCGCACTGCACTAGCTCAGGCAGCAGTGGTGACAGATGCGTGGTAAAATTTGGGGTGGGGGATGTGATATTTACCGTCTGCTGTCCTGGCGCTCCATTGCCGTGCTGCGGAACCTGGTGCTGTGGCTGGTATTGTCCTCTTCTTCTCTTGTGCATGGTATGTCTGAGTGTCCCACTGCATGCTTTTTATATGTTTGCTGTGGGCTGGTATATCAATTGAAAAACTGGATCCGGCCACTGAATCCGGCTTCTGCCGGATCTGTCGCATTGCGGCGCTCATACAGTCATGGCCAAAAGTTTTGAGAATGACACAAATATTATATTTTCAGCAGCAGATGGAAGGAAGGAAGACACTTCTTAACAAGTGGGTAGGCAGAGCCCACTTAGGATAATCACCTCAGATCATAAAAAGTGTTGTCCGGCCCCTCCGGCTTGGTCTCCTCCTGCTTATCACTTCCCAGTCTCGATTTGAGGTTCACAGAGGATAGTCGCTGCTGAAGGCAGCTCCTCAGAAAAATTTTTTATTTTATTCGGACAGAGACTTGGACATAGTCTAGAGGTCTCAGGGGTCTTAGCGCTGCTAGACCCCAACCTCTCCCTTGGCAGATATGTATACCCTTTACGGTAGTCCCTTCATATTCCTTGCCGGCCCTGGGGGATGAGGATGGCTTCCCTGACGGAGACGCAAACCGCGCTCTGGGGTCACTGCGTCTGCTGGTCTGCCGGGAAGCGATGGGCACAGCGCCAGAAACCCCATGGGGTCCCTGTGGCGCTCCGCTGGTGAGTACTCTGCATTTTTATAATGTCAGTGTACCTTTAGCGTCTGCTGTGGCAGCGCTGTTTCATATCTGTCAGTGTGTTTTCAGCGCTTGTTGCGACAGCGCTGTTACATATATGTCAGTGTGTTTCTGCGGTGGCAGCGCTACTACATGTGATTCATGTTTTTATGATGTGTATCAGTGCTTCGGCGGCTGCTGCGGGCAGCCACCGTTACATGTACGGACGCCATTATGCAGGGGGAGAAGGAGAGAGAAGGAGTTTTCCCGCACTTTTTTCGAAGCCGGCGGGGGGCGTGGCTTCAGTTCTCCCGGCTTTTCTCGGGCAGGAAGTGCGCTGAGCGCGCGAGTCTTCCCGTCCCTTCTCTTCCGGTTTTGTGGTGCGGCAGCCATTACTGGCCTGAACTCCGGCGCTCTCCTCTCCTCCCGTCCTGGCACTTTCTAAGGAAATTACACAGCACCAGCTGGGTGAGTCGCTCCTGCTATTTTAGTAGAAGCAGAACTCGCTCGCCTCCACAGCGCAGACACCTATCTGGGCACAGACAGCGTGGTCTTGCGGCGTTATACAGAGGCCCCCATTTTGGGGCTCACTTACCCCCTTCATTAGGGAGGTGGTGGAGGAGACTGCGATTAACCCTTTCTGGGATTAAATTTTGCTGGGGTGGCTTATGTCAGTGTGTTTTTCAGCGCCTGTTGCGGCAGCGCTGTTACATGTGCTTTCAGAGTTAACCCTTCAGCGTTCATTTCTTTTCAGAAACCACACGTTTCTAGTTATTTCTGACATAATCTGCCATATACTTTGTGAGGCATGTCAGATCAGAGCCCAGAGAGTGCGGACCGTATTCCTCGTCCGTTGCAGGATCAGCCTCGCATATCTGACACGCAGGAGTCCTCAGCAGCGTCAAGCGCAGCAGTCGGGGGTCCTTATGATGCCAAGTTTGATATTCTCACTAGTTCTATTAATGGTCTGTCTGACCTTTTAGGTCAGTGGGTATCAGCTAGGTCTCCTCATGGTAGGAAGCGCCGCAGACCGGTATTGCCCTCCCCGCATAGCGACTCAGAAATCTCTGGTATGTGGGGTTCCTCTTCAGATTCAGATGGGGAATTGTCCGATTCTGACAAAGAGGATCGGCAGGAACCCTCTGCCTCTCTTCTGAACCGTACTGAGGCTTTTATTATAGCCATGAGGGAGGTGTTACAGTTACCGGAGGAGGTAACTAGTCGTTCGGGTAAATCAACCCGGATTTTTCACGAGTCGCATAAGTCACGCTCGGTGCTTCCATCTTCAGATGAAATTAATGCGACAGTGGAGAAGGAACGTTTGTATCCAGATAAACGTTTTCAGGGGACATGGTCTTTTGAGACGCTATATCCATGTTCGACAGAATTGATTGATAATTGGACTCAGTCTCCTGAAGTGGATGTTCCTTTGTCCCAGCTTAGCAAATCTTCTTTGCTCCCTGTTAAAGGGAAGGCGAGTTTGCATGACCCGCTGGACAGAAAAACGGAAATGACGGCAAAATCCATCTATGAGGCCGCAGGTCATGGATTCAGAGTAGCACTTGGTTCCATGTGGGCTTCTAAAGCCTCTTTGGGCTGGTTAGACCATTTACGAACGGCATTGCAGGATGGATCGTCATTATCCGTTATAGACGGACTTCTCACATGTTTGGAGGATGCAGTCCGATATAATAGTGATACAAGTTTGGATACTGTGTCGTTGCTGTCCAGAGCACAATCTTCGGCTGTTACAGTCAGAAGAGCTTTGTGGCTTAAACAGTGGACCGGGGATGCGGTTTCCAAACAAGGTTTGCTATCCCTAGCTTACAAAGGTGGTCAGCTATTTGGATCTGATCTCACGGAGCTGATTGTCAAGGCAAAGGCGAAGGAATCAGCTTTACCACAGCGCAGGACTGTGGCGTCTACGCCTGGCAGGTCTGGTATCAGTAGTAACCGGCGATTTTTTCGAGCCAGGGGACGGTTCGGTCAGACCTCTTGGAGATCGAGTCGTCCCACTTTTTCAGGGAAAAAGACTCCCCAAAAATCTAACACTTCCTGGAAACAGAACTCGCGTCATGACAAGCGGGAAGCTGATAAAAAGGCCGCTAAGGCGGACTGACGCCAGGAGTCCACTCGAGGGCTCTCGAGTGGGGGGTCGCCTGCTCCAATTCGAATCGGTTTGGAATTCCCACGTCTCAGACACCTGGGTAGCACGGGTCATGTCGGCAGGCTATTTCATAGAGTTTCTCTCTCGACCCCCAGAAAGTTTTTGCCAATCTCGCATTCCGTCAGAACCCGAGTTATTTACCGCTCTGCTGCGAGAAGTCGATTCTCTGTTACAGAAGGGTGTGATAGTACCAGTTCCACCGGAGGACCGGGGAAGGGGGTTTTACTCCAACCTTTTTGTGGTTCCCAAAAAGGAGGGCAAATTTCGGCCCATTCTGGATCTCAAGAGGTTAAATCGATATGTCAGCACCCGGAAATTTCGCATGGAGTCACTTCGTTCAGTGGTGATGGCCCTGTCACAGAACTACTTTTTGGTGTCTATCGACATTCGGGACGCTTATTTGCACGTGCCCGTCGGAAGGGCTCACCAGCGTTTCCTCCGTTTTGCCATAGATCAGGATCATTACCAATTTGTGGCTCTACCGTTCGGGTTGGCCTCAGCGCCCAGAGTTTTTACAAAAGTTCTGGCTCCCCTTATGGCAATTCTTCGAAGACAGGGGATTACGATCCTTCCCTATCTGGACGATCTTCTGATTGTGGCTTCCTCAAAGGAGGAGGCAGTGACGCTCGCGATTTGTCCTTTCAGCTCCGGGAGGACTTCGGGTGGCTGGTCAACTGGGAGAAGTCATCTAGGATCCGTCACAGTCGATCCTATTTTTGGGGATGCATTTCGACACGGTACGAGCGGTAGTGTCTCTGCCTCCAGACAAACAAGCGAGTCTTCAACGACTTGCACAGACTATGCAGTCTTCAACAGCAATGTCTCTTCGAAGGTGTATGCGCCTTCTGGGTTTGATGGTGGCATCAATTGAGGCACTCCCGTTTGCCCAATTCCATTGCAGGGCTCTCCAGATGCTCATTTTGAGCCGTTGGGATCGAACACAGGTGTCACTGGATTGCAGTGTCATAGTCTCCCACAAGGTACGAGAGTCTCTGGGATGGTGGTTGCGTCCGGGAACATTCTCACTGGGGAAGTCTTTCCTTCCTCTGAGGTGGTCGGTCATAACCACCGATGCCAGCCTGACAGGCTGGGGGGGTGTTTGGAACGATCTCTGGATCCAAGGAGTATGGTCACCGGAGGAATCGGTCTTACCTATCAACATTCTGGAATTGAGAGCAATTTTTCTTTGCCTCCAACATTGGACGGCCCCTTTAAGCGGTCTACCAGTCCGAGTGCAGACGGACAACGCGACGGCGGTTGCGTATATCAACCATCGAGGTGGGACGAGGAGCTCCAGACTCATGTTGGAAGTGTCCCGGATTCTGGTATGGGCCGAGACCAGGGTGCCAGCCATTTCTGCGATTCACATTCCAGGAGTTCAGAATGTCACGGCGGACTTTCTCAGTCGCGAGAGGATGGATCCAGGAGAATGGAGTCTGCATCCGGAAGTCTTTGCACTGTTGTGCTCCCGTTGGGGAACTCCTCAAGTGGATTTGATGGCATCCAGCCTCAATGCCAAGCTTCCGATGTTCCTGTCCAGGTTCAAGGATCCAAAGGCAGTGGCAATGGATGCTCTAGTGGCCCATGGGACCAATTCGAGCTACTCTATGTGTTCCCACCAATATCCTTGCTTCCTCTAGTGTTGCGTCAGATCAGACTGGAGGGAATTCCAGCTATTGTAATAGATCCAGATTGGCCAAGGAGGGCGTGGTTTTCCACGCTGATGTCGCTTTTGGCAGCACCTCCTTTTTCTCTTCCTTTTCGGCCGGACCTGTTAACTCAAGGGCCCGTTTGTCATCCGGACCCGAGGTCTCTGCGTTTGACGGCGTGGCTCTTGAGACCGAAATCTTAACCCGTCGAGGGTTTTCAGCAGAAGTCATTGCTACTCTGCGAGCAGCCAGAAGTCCGGCTACGACTAGGATTTATCACAAGGTTTGGGAAACCTTCTTTTCATGGTGTTTGGGTTCTTCTAGAAACCCGAGGAAATTTTCAATCCCCAATTTGTTGGCTTTTCTGCAGTTCGGGTTGGACAAGGGTTTGGCAGTTAGCACCCTGAAGGGTCAGGTGTCTGCCTTGTCCTTGCTTTTTCGGAAAGCTATCGCCTCGCGTAGGGATGTACGTTCCTTTTTTCGCGGAGTTGCCCGTCAGTTTCCGCCGCGGAAGGCACCAGTGTCTCCTTGGCGGCTTAATATTGTCCTGGAGGCCCTTCAACACGGGCCTTTTGAGCCTATGGATTCGGTTAATCTTTCTTTACTGTCTTGGAAGGTTGCCTTCCTAGTGGCGATCACGTCCTTAAGAAGGGTTTTCTGAATTGGCGGCTCTTTCTTGTTCGCCTCCTTTCCTGGAGTTTTTTCCGGATCGCGTGGTGCTTCGCACGCAGAGTGACTTCCTACCTAAGGTGGTGTCACAATTTCATGTTAACCAGGATATTGTGTTGCCTTCGCTCTGTCCAAATCCAAGGAATGCGAAGGAGCGGGCCTTACACACATTGGACTTAGTGCGGGCCTTGAAATTCTATTTGTCTGTTACCCAAGGTTTTCGGAAGTCAGACTTTCTGTTTGTGACGCCGGCAGGTCGTCGGCGTGGCCATCGAGCTTCCAAGGATTCTATAGCTCGTTGGATTCGGTCAGCCATTTTGGAGGCTTACCGGATTAAGGGCGAACCTTGCCCGATTAAGATTCGAGCCCATTCCACGAGAGCTGTGGGTTCATCGTGGGCTTTCCATCAAGGGGCTTCGGCAGCTCAGCTCTGCCGGGCGGCTACTTGGCGCTCCGTCCACACGTTTACAAAGTTTTATAAGGTGGATGTCAGTGCCTTCGGTGATGCGGCCTTAGGACGCAGGGTCCTACAGGCGACTGTAGTTTAAAGTTCTAGTAACTTGTATTTGGCACCTGTTGCGCATTTACCAAGGTTGTTGGGATTCTGCCTGTTATGGTTTATTTCCCACCCTTAATTTTTGGACTGCTTTGGGACGTCCCACTTGTTAAGAAGTGTCTTCCTTCCTTCCATCTGCTGCTGAAAGACGGATTTTGGTAAGAACTTACCTGTAAAATCCTTTTCAGCGAAGGAAGACACTGATCCCTCCCATGGCAGAAGTGTTGTTGTTACAGATGCAGCGTTGCTCTTCTCTGATAACGAGTATCTGAGCTGAGGTCAGCGCTCTAAGGCTCTTTTCCGGCATTGCCAGCTCATCGCAGTGGTCAGGTTCAGTGAGTAGTACCTGAACTGTGTGTTTTTTTGTTATGTGCATAACCTGTTTTCTTGTCTCTGAAGTCTTCAGAAGTGGTTATGTCACTCTGCTGGTGATATTTGTTCTTCCTTAGCTTGTGTACGACTGGGAAGTGATAAGCAGGAGGAGCCCAAGCCGGAGGGGCCGGACAACACTTTTTATGATCTGAGGTGATTATCCTAAGTGGGCTCCGCCTACCCACTTGTTAAGAAGTGTCTTCCTTCCTTCGCTGAAAAGGATTTTACAGGTAAGTTCTTACCAAAATCCGTCTTTCACATGATCTGCTGCCCTCTGGTTTTTATGTGTGTTTGACAGATGTTTTTATCACAGACAGAAATATAATAATTGCAAACATATGAGTAACAAAAGCTTATATTGACAGAATGAGTTAATGCAGCAAGTCAATATTTGCAGTGTTGACCCTTCTTCTTCAGGACCTCTGCAATTCTCCCTGGCATGCTCTCAATCAACTTCTGGACCAAATCCTGACTGATAGCAGTCCATTCTTGCACAATCAATGCTTTCATTTTGTCAGAAATTTTAGGTTTTTGTTTGTCCACCCGTCTCTTGATGATTGACCACAAGTTCTCAATGGAATTAAGATCTGGGGAGTTTCCAGGCCATGGACCCAAAATCTCTATGTTTTGTTCACTGAGCCATTTAGTTATCACCTTTGCTTTATGGCAAGGTGCTCCTTCATGCTGGAAAAGGCATTGTTGATCGCCAAACTGCTCTTGGAGGGTTGGGAGAAGTTGCTCTTGGAGGACATTCTGGTACCATTCTTCCTACAAAAGGAAACCTTCTGGATTTTCCATCTCCAAACCACTCACCTTATGGGTCTAAATGAAATTCTCACCTTTTCTTCCTTCCTGTAGTGTAGGACCCAATAGGGCGTCTAGAATAGGGTGAGCCGCCGTCGAGTGGGGGCGCCACTGCGCAGGTTTTAGGTGCCAACCTCCGCGTGAGGTAGGGACATATTAGATAGGGAACAATAGGGTAACATACAGTACGCACCCTTTCTATCCTTCTAAAGTTGGTCGGTTGTGTCCTTACCTATACATTCAACATCATACTGAGAATTTTAGTTTCCCATATGAATTCCAATATATCTATCAACCAACAACACCTAATATGATTTCTTTGTGATATTTCACTATAATTAATATGTCTTGCCCAATGATAATCTATCCAATATAAGATTTTTTGAATCATCTGCACATACACACTAATTAGGCTTTGAACTCTTTTGATATTAATATAATGTTATCATTAGAGGTTATCTGCAATTCCACCATATCGTTTCTAATACTAAAGTTATGAAACAGATGTGTGTACTCCTTTAAAAGAACATAACCGATTATACTGCATCAATTGCAGACATTAATCATGTCTTTGTCAAAGGGCGATTCTCTCTGGAAACCGGAAGTGACGTTCCGAGAGAAAGACACGTCCAGTACTAACGGCGCATGCGCCCTATGGGCGCGATGACGCGCTTGAAAGACCGGAAGTGACGCACTTGGCGTCCGGAAATTCCTCTTTACAACAAACACCCAGTAATTATAAAAAGGAGATTAGTTCATTCCATCGTCCCTGTTTTTTTTACAGAGAGCGTCATACCTCCCCTGATGAATCCAGACCGATGAAACGCGTTGGGAGAGCCCTAGGGGTCAGAGACCGCATGACATAGAGCAAGTTAATGCGTGTCTCCCCAGGCAGAAGTATACACATGCCCATTAAAGGACGATACAGATGAGTACCATATAGATCACCCCACAATGAGACCAATTTTATACAGAGCAATTTTACTCTGAGGCTCCTTAGATGGGTATATGACGATCAGTATCAGAGGCATATAATAATATGACAGGAGATATTTTTCCAACTACATGAAGCTCCAGAATGTCTGAGAGCTATTTTACTTAACCACTGATTTACTATCTATTCATGTGTGGTAATCTGTTCTAATACAAACCATAATCATACAACGAGGTACTCCTATGTATAATATGGTACCCCCCTGTTCAGTCTAGTACGGGGTATCATCATTAGGATAGTATCCACATGGAGAACGAATTGTGATTTAATATACAATATATTAACAGTATATCCTTTTGTGTGCACGCTGATAAGATTCCCTGTATCAACGAATATCCAGCACACAATCAGAATCGTTCCTATTATACTTGAGAGGTACAATTTAGGCTCATTTATAGGAAAAAATACAGTGAGCTATATATATATATATATATACATATAGCCACAAAACAAATCAGTGGTCTTTTACATCTTTCTTTTCCTTCTTATATTCACTCACACTCTTCGGGTTTTTTGTATCACCTGCACATCAGCACTGTTTCTAATTTATTTATCTTAATAAAAGTTAAGTTTTACCAAATCTGCTACTACATATATGCAATATTGATTTGATATCTCAGCCTCCGCTTATCTAAATACACAAAAGTGGTATGGCAGGATTCTTATCCACAGGTATAGATACCAATCAATGGATCAATGAGGCTAAAGATATATTCTCAGATGGTGTTTTCACTCAGAAAAAAATATATACCTTCATTTAGTGCAGCATTCAAAGAACTCACTAAAGTATACAAAGAGCAAGTCACCTCATGGTGGGAAGTACAAAGTCTTGACAACTATATAAAAGCAGGCATTGTACCAAGACACCTTAGAATATCACTATCTTTTGGGTATAGGTACAAAAATACAGCTCTTTTGGCCAAACTTGAAAAAGAAGCCACTGAGAGCTCTCTAAAACTTATGAAGATTCTTCTTGAAGAAGAAAAAACCATACTTAACTCCCTGAATGAGAAACTCAAGGAACAAATAGAGATTACAAAAAAATTCTCATCCGAACCTGAGTTTGCTCTTAAAGAGACTAACCTTCAAAACATGATAGAAAAATTTCAATATCATTTGAAGGAGAGAAAACACAAATATTTCATTAGAGATCTACAAGAATTTCGCGAAAATAAAGCCTATTCCATCAACAATATCAAAGTACATCGCCCACCAGATACTGATATCTCATCTTCAGAGGCTGAGTTTTCTGACTCAGATACGAGATATAAAAACACGAGAGGTAGAGGAAGAGGGGGTGCTAGAGGAGGTAGAGGATCTAACCGGAGTCCACCCCAAAGGGAACATTTTTTAGACTCAGGGTACCACCTCCGGAACAGATTCGGCACAAGGAATCCAGTTTAAATAAAACTATTGTTAATTTATCTAGTAGACCTCTAACAGACGAAGAAATGACAGTCCTAAGCAAAGGAATGTCATTCGTCCCTACCTCAGACTTTGAATGTTTTGAAGCTACAAAGGACTTGCATCTTTTCACTAGAAAACTTAAGTGGAAAAAATATTTTGACAATCTTGACAAAAAAAGCTGCGCTGAACTAGGTATTGATGAAAATATGTTGGCAGATGTGAGATTTTTATACCACTTAGGAGACCCTCCCAATGAGCAAGGAGAAGGCCCTTTCACTGACCTTAAAAACAAGAGCAAACGAATGCCTCCAATCACTGATGTGGGTGCTATAGACGTCTTTTCCAATTTAGTTGCGAAAGACTTTCTGGAACTAGAGAAACATAACAAAAATAGGTTCCATAATCTCTCACAAAGAGAAATGAAAGCGCTAAATGCTCTTGAGAAAGACAAAAATATAGTAATAAAACCCTCAGATAAAGGGGGCAACATTGTGGTGATGGAAGAATCACAATATAAAACACTTTGTTGCTCCCTTCTAGGGGAAGAAATGGGATATGATAAACTGGACAGTAACCCCACAAATCAATACCTCGCAGAACTGAAGAACCTTGTCAATGACGCTTTTCATAACAAATTAATTACGCGAGATGAAAAAGATTTTTTGATTCCCATCCATCCCATGGTTGCTACTTTCTACTGTTTACCGAAAGTGCATAAAGGTCTTTCCCCACTAAAAGGAAGACCGATAGTGTCGGGCATTGACAGCCTCACCCAAAATTTAGGCCTGTATGTAGACAAAATTTTGAGGCCTTTTGTCTCCTCTCTCAGCTCTTATGTCAGGGACACATCCGACCTACTTCTAAAAATAGAGAATATAGAGCTGGGTGACGATATGATCCTAGGATCAGTTGATGTCGAGGCTCTGTATTCATCGATTCCACACGAGAAGGGCATCATGGCTGCAGAGTACTACCTCAAAACTAGAGGGCTACAATTCAACGAACATAACCAATTTGTTCTTAAAGCCCTAGAATTCTGTTTGACAAGAAATTATTTTTTGTTTAACAATAAGTACTTCCACCAGCTCAGGGGCACAGCCATGGGAGTCCATGTGCACCCTCCTACGCAAATCTGCTCCTGGGCTGGTGGGAAGAAAATGTGGTCTTTGGAGATACAGTGGAAGATAGAATTGTACTCTGGCTCAGATATATCGACGACGTGTTTGTCATATGGAGGGGTGATGTGGAGAGTTTTGGGGACTATGTCAAAGGTCTTAATTCTAATAACATCAGCCTCCACTTCACTTTTGAGGCTAATGTTCAGAGTATTTCTTTCCTGGACATCCAGATTGAGAGAGGCAAAGATGGGCAGTTGGCTACCAAAACATACAGGAAACCTACCTCCTCAAACTCTCTACTCAGATGGGAATCTAACCACCCTATTCCCCTCAAAAAAGGCATCCCGAAGGGTCAATATTTCAGAATTAAAAGAAACTGCTCTAATATCGACAGATTTAAAGAACAAGCTGATGATCTAAGACAAAGATTCAGAGAGAGAGGGTATCCTGACCATGTCCTAAAAAAACGCCTATAAGACAACACTTTCTCGGGAAATGAGGGATCTCCTTACCCCTATAACTAAGCCAGAAGAAGATAAAACTGTACGATTCATAACAAAATTTTCAAATGGGTCGAAAGAATTGAGAGAAATCATTACAAAACACTGGCCGATTTTATGTATGGACAAGGATTTGTCCAATGTGATCCTGAATACCCCACAAATTACCTTCAAAAAGGGACGATCCATTAAAGACAGACTAGTACGCAGCCATTATGTACCCTCGGAATCGAATAGCCCCACATGGCTAGGCAGCCAACCAAAAGGCTGCTACAGATGTGGGAGCTGTAAATACTGTGGATCTTTGAAACAAGGGAAAGAATTCACAAGCACTAACACCAAAAAAACCTACTCCATCAATCAATTTATTAATTGTAAATCCACCGGAGTCATTTACAACATCACCTGCAGATGCGGCGCACAATACGTAGGGAAAACCAGGAGAGAATTAAAGAAAAGAATAGGAGAGCATCATAGAGACACTATTCATAAAAGAGACACCGCTGTTGCTAACCATGTCAATCATGTACACGGAGGTGACCCTAAAGTTCTTTCCTTCATGGGGATTAAGAAAATTAATAAACATCAAAGGGGAGGAGATTGGGTCAAGAGAATCCTACAAAAGGAAACCTTCTGGATTTTCCATCTCCAAACCACTCACCCTATGGGTCTAAATGAAATTCTCACCTTTTCTTCCTTCCTGTAGTGTAGGACCCAAGAGGGCGTCTAGAATAGGGTGAGCCGCCGTCGAGTGGGGGCGCCACTGCGCAGGTTTTAGGTGCCAACCTCCGCGTGAGGTAGGGACATATTAGATAGGGTACAATAGGGTAACATACAGTACGCACCCTTTCTATCCTTCTAAAGTTGGTCGGTTGTGTCCTTACCTATACATTCAACATCATACTGAGAATTTTAGTTTCCCATATGAATTCCAATATATCTATCAACCAACAACACCTAATATGATTTCTTTGTGATATTTCACTATAATTAATATGTCTTGCCCAATGATAATCTATCCAATATAGGATTTTTTGAATCATCTGCACATACACACTAATTAGGCTTTGAACTCTTTTGATATTAATATAATGTTATCATTAGAGGTTATCTGCGATTCCACCATATCGTTTCTAATACTAAAGTTATGAAACAGATGTGTGTACTCCTTTAAAAGAACATAACCGATTATACTGCATCAATTGCAGACATTAATCATGTCTTTGTCAAAGGGCGATTCTCTCTGGAAACCGGAAGTGACGTTCCGAGAGAAAGACACGTCCAGTACTAACGGCGCATGCGCCCTATGGGCGCGATGACGCGCTTGAAAGACCGGAAGTGACGCACTTGGCGTCCGGAAATTCCTCTTTACAACAAACACCCGGTAATTATAAAAAGGAGATTAGTTCATTCCATCGTCCCTGTCTTTTTTACAGAGAGCGTCATACCTCCCCTGATGAATCCAGACCGATGAAACGCGTTGGGAGAGCCCTAGGGGTCAGAGACCGCATGACATAGAGCAAGTTAATGCGTGTCTCCCCCAGGCAGAAGTATACACATGCCCATTAAAGGACGATACAGATGAGTACCATATAGATCACCCCACAATGAGACCAATTTTATACAGAGCAATTTTACTCTGAGGCTCCTTAGATGGGTATATGACGATCAGTATCAGAGGCATATAATAATATGACAGGAGATATTTTTCCAACTACATGAAGCTCCAGAATGTCTGAGAGCTATTTTACTTAACCACTGATTTACTATCTATTCATGTGTGGTAATCTGTTCTAATACAAACCATAATCATACAACGAGGTACTCCTATGTATAATATGGTACCCCCCTGTTCAGTCTAGTACGGGGTATCATCATTAGGATAGTATCCACATGGAGAACGAATTGTGATTTAATATACAATATATTAACAGTATATCCTTTTGTGTGCACGCTGATAAGATTCCCTGTATCAACGAATATCCAGCACACAATCAGAATCGTTCCTATTATACTTGAGAGGTACAATTTAGGCTCATTTATAGGAAAAAATACAGTGAGCTATATATATATATATATATATACATATAGCCACAAAACAAATCAGTGGTCTTTTACATCTTTCTTTTCCTTCTTATATTCACTCACACTCTTCGGGTTTTTTGTATCACCTGCACATCAGCACTGTTTCTAATTTATTTATCTTAATAAAAGTTAAGTTTTACCAAATCTGCTACTACATAGTACCTGAACTGTGTGTTTTTTTTGTTATGTGCATAACCTGTTTTCTTGTCTCTGAAGTCTTCAGAAGTGGTTATGTCGCTCTGCTGGTGATATTTGTTCTTCCTTAGCTTGTGTACGACTGGGAAGTGATAAGCAGGAGGAGCCCAAGCCGGAGGGGCCGGACAACACTTTTTATGATCTGAGGTGATTATCCTAAGTGGGCTCCGCCTACCCACTTGTTAAGAAGTGTCTTCCTTCCTTCGCTGAAAAGGATTTTACAGGTAAGTTCTTACCAAAATCCGTCTTTCACATGATCTGCTGCCCTCTGGTTTTTATGTGTGTTTGACAGATGTTTTTATCACAGACAGAAATATAATAATTGCAAACATATGAGTAACAAAAGCTTATATTGACAGAATGAGTTAATGCAGCAAGTCAATATTTGCAGTGTTGACCCTTCTTCTTCAGGACCTCTGCAATTCTCCCTGGCATGCTCTCAATCAACTTCTGGACCAAATCCTGACTGATAGCAGTCCATTCTTGCACAATCAATGCTTTCATTTTGTCAGAAATTTTAGGTTTTTGTTTGTCCACCCGTCTCTTGATGATTGACCACAAGTTCTCAATGGAATTAAGATCTGGGGAGTTTCCAGGCCATGGACCCAAAATCTCTATGTTTTGTTCACTGAGCCATTTAGTTATCACCTTTGCTTTATGGCAAGGTGCTCCATCATGCTGGAAAAGGCATTGTTGATCGCCAAACTGCTCTTGGAGGGTTGGGAGAAGTTGCTCTTGGAGGACATTCTGGTACCATTCTTTATTCATGGCTGTGTTTTTAGGCAAAACTGTGAGAGAGCCGATTCCCTTGGCTGAGAAGCAACCCCACATATGAATGGTTTCAGGATGCTTAACAGTTGGCATGAGACAAGACTGGTGGTAGCGCTCACCTTGTCTTCTCCGAATGAGGCGTTTTCCTGATGTCCCAAACAATCGAAAAAGGGATTCATCAGAGAAAATAACTTTACCCCAGTCCTCAGCAGTCCACTGCCTGTACCTTTTGCAGAATATCAGTCTGTCCATGATGTTTTTTTCTGGAGAGAAGTGGCTTCTTTGCTGCCCTCCTTGAGACCAGGCCTTGCTCCAAGAGTCTCTGCCTCACAGTGCGTGCAGATGCACTCACACCTGCCTGCTGCCATTCCTGAGCAAGCTCTGCACTGCTGGTAGCCCGATCCCACAGCTTAAACACTTTTAAGAGACTTTCCTGGCGCTTTCTGGTCTTTCTTGGGCGCCCTGAAGCCTTTTTAGCAACAATGGAACCTCTCTCCTTGAAGTTCTTGATGCGATAGATTGTTGACTGAGGTGCAATCTTTCTAGCTGCGATACTCTTCCCTGTTAGGCCATTTTTGTGCATTGCAATGATGACTGCACGTGTTTCTTTAGATATAACCATGGTTAACAGAAGAGAAACAATGATGCCAAGCACCAGCCTCCTTTTAAAGTGTCCAGTGGTGTCATTCTTACTTAATCATGACAGATTGATCTCCCGCCATGTCCTCATCAACACCCACACCTGTGTTAATGGAGCAATCACTGAAAAGAGGTTAGCTGGTCCTTTTAAGGCAGGGCTGCAATGATTTTGAAATGTGTTTTGGGGGATAAAGTTCATTTTCTAGCCAAATATTGACTTTGTAAGTAATTGCTGTTAAGCTGATCACTCTTTATAACATTCTGGAGTATATGCAAATTGCCATTAGAAAAAGTGAAGCAGTAGACTTTGTAAAAATTAATATTTGTGTCATTCTCAAAACTTTTGGCCATGACTGTAGTCTTTCATTGTGACAAAAGCCGGATCCGGCGCTTCCGGCTTTTTCGCCGGAGACAAAAAACGTTACAGTACACGTTTTTCCCAGACGCCAGACTGCGACCAGACACCGGATCTGGCAAAAACCGGATGCGCCGCAGGGACATGCGGCGCCATCCGGCAATAATGTTACTTAATGGAAAAAAAAACTGATCCGGCATTACATTTCACCGGATGCGGTTTGACAAAAAAAGGCCGGAGCGCGCCGTCAGGTGCAAAACGGATGTGTGAGAGGCCTAAGAGAGGCCTGGGGTCAGTACTAAAGCGCAGAGTGGATTTGCCCTCACTTCCATACCGGGGATCCCTTTAAGGGGGGCCTGGGGTCAGAACCAGAGCGCTGAGTGGAATTGCCCTAACTTCCATACCAATGATCCCTTTAAGAGGCCCTGGGGTCAGAATCAAAGCACTGAGTGGAATGGTCCTAAGTTCCATATTGGGGATCCCTTTAAGGGGGGCCTCGGATCAGAACCAGAGTGCTGACTGGAACTGCCCTAATTTCCATACCAATGATCCCTTTAAGAGACCATGGGGTCAGAACCACCCAGTCACTGTCTGCTGAGGTGTTGTCGTGGAGTGAGAAAACTGTTGGTCATAGCAACCAATCACAGATCAGCTTCTTTTAAACAGCTCTGGTGATTGGGTGGTGATAACCACACACACACATTCAATTTCATATACGGTATATAGATTCTGGGCTTAAAGGGACGACTCTCAGCTGTAATTTGAGGGTATTCATATCCTAATTGGAATAAGGGTTTAGGAATTACAGCTCTTCAACATGGAGCTGCTCTTTTTCAAGGGACCAAAAGTGATTGGACAATTATCTCAAAAGCTCTTTCATTGGCTGTATGAGAGTAAGAGAACAGAGCGGGCACCACCAGAAGGTAAACTGGGATCTACCCGTCACATACAGAAAGGGTACATATTGTACATAAAAAGAGGGGCAGCATGTAATGATGGGGTTACCAAGTAAATATAAAAGAGTTATAACAAGCCAAACAAAACATTTTTAAAACAAAGCATAAGTAGCTATAGAAAAATGTCTACAGGACCACAGCATGATAATGCTTGGTCCAATCCTCTAGTCAGTGAGATGTAACGAATAGATCACCAAACAAAGTAATGATTCACCAACAGCATGTGCACATATAAATAGTGCAAATAGCAGTATGATCGATATGTAGAGAAACACTAGAGCCTGATAGGGTGAGGATAGCCCAAACAAGGATAGTACATATACAGTATATATGTATAAGTATAAGTAAGGTACCTGGAGTATGCCGGCATATACCCCATGCAATTGTACCGAATAAAGTGCAAGTGCAGTATCAGACATCAAATATAGACAATGTCAAACATGATAGATAACTTGTAAAATCACATCTACTATATAATCGTCTAATTCTGTCTGCCCTGCCGGACGCGACCAATCAGCGACAGGTGCAGTCGGGCCATGAATTGGTGCAGGATTTGAACCACGCACGCCACTGCTATCGTCGGGAGATCAGCAGCGCTAGCCAATGGTAGCCGCAATTCATCTCCTGCCGCATGGAGGTCAGCGGCGACGCAGCTGAGAGATGACCGGCTGCTCGCAGTGGAAGTACCCTGACCAGCGGCCTCCACATAAACCCCAGAACCAGCCTCCACGTACACCCCACCAGCAGCAGCCTCCACGTATACCCCACCAGCAGCAGCCTCTATATACCCCAGTAGCAGCCTCAACGTACACCCCAGCAGCAGCAGCCTCCACATATACCCCAGCAGCAGCCTCAACGTACACCCCAGCAGCAGCAGCCTCCACATATACCCCAGCAGCAGCCTCCACATATACCCCAGCAGCAGCAGCCTCCACATATACCTCAGCAGCAGCCTCCACATATACCTCAGCAGCAGCCTCCACATATACCCCAGCAGCAGCCTCCACATATACCCCAGCAGCAGCCTCCACATATACCCCAGCAGCAGCAGCCTCCACATATACCCCAGCAGCAGCAGCAGCCTCCACTATACCCCAGCAGCAGCCTCCACATATACCCCAGCAGCAGCAGCCTCCACATATACACCAACAGCAGCCTCTATATACCCCCTGCAGCAGCCTTTATATACACCCCAGCAGCCTCTAAATACACCCCAGCAGCCTCTATATACACCCCAGAAGCCTCTATATACACCTCAGCAGCCTCTATATATACCCTAGCAGCCTCTATATACACCCCAGGAGCCTCTATATGCAATCCAGCAGCAGAAGCCTGTGTATACACCCCAGAAGCCTCTATATACACCCCAGGAGCTTCTATATATACCCCAGCAGCCTCTATATACACCCCAGGAGCCTTTATATACACCCCAGCAGCAGAAGCCTCTATATACACCCCAGCAGCAGCAGCCTCTATATACACCCCAGCAGCAGCCTCTATATATACCCCAGCAGCTTCTATATACACGACAGGAGCCTCTATATATACCCCAGCAGCAGTAGCATCTATATACACCGCAGCAGCCTCTATATACACCCCAGTAGCCTCTATGTACACCCAGCAGCAGCCTCTATATACACCCCAGAAGCCTCTATATACACCCCAGCAGCCTCTATATATCCCTCAGAATCCTCTATATACACCCCAGCAGCAGCAGCCTCTATATACACCCCAGAAGCCTCTATATACACCCCAGCAGCCTCTATATATACCTCAGAAGCCTCTATATACACCCCAGCAGAAGTAGCCTTTATATACACCCCAGCAGCCTCTATATACACCCCAGCATCTATCAGAGCCCGTTTTTGCTCATGGACAACTACGTTGCATTTTCAAGCGTTAAAATGAGATCCAACGTTAAGGTGCAAGTTTTTGATTCCCCTTTACAAGGAAAGTTGCTTATAGATAGCCAAAAGGTATTCACAAGAAATGTGGTGTACAAAAATATTTTGGGTTGATATTATTAGCAAATATATTAGTGTCGATGTACTTCTTTCATCTGATGATTTATTTAAATACAGTTAGATATTCATGTAATAGTTTATATATTTTGATGATCTGTTTAATAATTTCGTTCAGTTGTATGAAGTTCTATGAGCAATAACATTTAATAATAATGTATATATTTTACCCGGAAAATCCTGTGTATTCATTGCATTATTGTTAAATCTTCATAAATAAGCTCCATACATATTCTAGAATACCCGATGCGTTAGAATCCGGCCCCATCTAGTGTAATAATAACATGAAAACCCATATACTGGCACAAATAGATTGAGAGAAAAGATATTGAGGCTGCTGGTGACCTGTGAGGATGTACAGACAACAATAAAACGGCCCCATGCGTATCACCACTCAGCAATGTGGCTTCATCAGGGGAGCTGTTACATTAAAGGTGAGGAAAAGCATCACAGAGGAGGAAACCCAGCATTTTGTGACATCCATGGGGCAGAGAGTATCGCTGGGAATAATATTCTAGGAATCTATCTGCTTGTTTATGGGGCTCATATATAAGGTGCATTCTCTACAGGGAGAAGCCTGGATCGATGTCTCCTTCAGACCCCAGAAGAGAATAAGCCCTGTTATCTCCTAGTATCTCTGGTATAAACCAGCATCTTCTCTCCCTTCCTAATAGAAAGGTCTCCAGTGGCCTCGACCATCAGTGATGTGTAAGTGGACTTCTAGGAGGGTGCAGGGACATTTTGTGTCCTAAGGTTTTACGGCGTGTTGACAGCACTTCATGTTGATGATTCCGGTCTCTTCATAAAGCGGAGGCCGGTGAGATACAGATCCCTCTTATCACTGATTTATGATAGGACCTGGGGGGACTGAATCTTTACTTAACGTAAAGTGGTCTCTGAATTGTGGTAACTCATCTCTGTGGACTGGATTCTGCAGTAGGGAGTCATTCTATCTCCAGTGGCATTCCCTCCTCGGAGAAGAGACCAGGAACAGGTTTACACCGGCTGGTGCCTGATCTGACCAAGAGATCCGGCCAATGTCCTCAGATAAAGAACGTCTCACAGCCAGGAGATTGCCCCGGAAGGAATCTATCCGTGTCTGTGTGGAGTGGGGATGTGCCCAGAGCGCGGATTGTCCAGCAGGTGGGTTAGATACGCACCAGAGGTCATAGAGACCTGTCTAACCTTACAGGAGCGCCTACACTGAGGCCCTGATCATGTGACCCTGACTCCTCCCCATGTGACCTCATCACAGGTCCTGTGTGCACACAGCAGCCATATATGTGGTGTGCGACAGGTGACCCTGACTCCTCCCCCTGTGACCTCATCACAGGTCCTGTGCGCACACAGCAGCCATATATGTGGAGTGCGGCACGTGACCCTGACTCCTCCCCCTGTGACCTCATCACAGGTCCTGTGCGCACACAGCAGCCATATATGTGGTGTGTGTCATGTGACCCTGACTCCTCCCCCTGTGACCTCATCACAGGTCCTGTGCACACACAGCAGCCATATATGTGGTGTGCAGCACCTGACCCTGACCCCTCCCCCTGTGACCTCATCACAGGTCCTGTGCAAGTGACCCTGACTCCTCCGCCTGTGACCTCATCACAGGTCCTGTGCGCACACAGCAGCCATGTATGTGGTGGCGGCACGTGACCCTGACTCCTCCCCCTGTGACCTCATCACAGGTCCTGTGCGCACACAGCAGCCATATATTTGGTGGCGGCACTTGACCCTGACTCCTCCCCCTGTGACCTCATCACAGCCATATATGTGGAGTGCGGCACATGACCCTGACTCCTCCCCCTGTGACCTCATCAAAGGTCCTGTGTGCACAGAGCAGCCATATATGTGGAGTGCGGCAAGTGACCCTGACTCCTCCCCCTGTGACCTCATCACAGGTCCTGTGCGCACAGAGCAGCCATATATGTGGTGTCATGTGACCCTGACTCCTCCTTCTGTGACCTCATCACAGGTCCTGTGTGCACAGAGCAGCCATATTTGTGGTGTGCGGCACGTGACGCTGACTCCTCCCATGTGACCTCATCACAGGTCCTGTGTGCACAGAGCAGCCCTATTTGTGGTGTGCGGCACGTGACCCTGACTCCTCCCCTGTGACCTCATCAAAGGTCCTGTGCGCACAGAGCAGCCATATATGTGGTGTGCGGCACGTGACCCTGACTCCTCCCCCTGTGACCTCATCACAGGTCCTGTGCGCACATAGCAGGCATATATGTGGAGTGCGGCACGTGACCCTGACTCCTCTCCCTGTGACCTCATCACAGGTCCTGTGCGCACAGAGCAGCCATATATGTGGTGTGCGACATGTGACCCTGACTCTTCCCCCTGTGACCTCATCACAGGTCCTGTGCACACAGAGCAGCCATAGATGTGGTGTGCGGCACGTGACCCTGACTCCTCCCCCTGTGACCTTATCACAGATCCTGTGCGCACAGAGCAGCCATATATGTGGTGTGCAGCTCTGCAGGTGGAGGTATGTGAAGATTCCCCATTCCTGAGCGCGGGGGACATTAACCCCTTCAGCACTGAGGCTCTTTTGGGGTTTTTGTTGTCACTTTACAAGAATCTTGGTTATGTTTCTTTTACACTGAGAAATAGGAGACAAATATGACAGACGGGAACCAAGGAAACCTGGATCACTCCCGTAGTGCGGG
The DNA here is from genome assembly GCA_033576555.1 of Oophaga sylvatica. NCBI lineage: Eukaryota > Metazoa > Chordata > Amphibia > Anura > Dendrobatidae > Oophaga > Oophaga sylvatica. The sequence goes on from JARQOD010000091.1 coordinate 64,786, forward strand.
GCCCCACACAGTATACTGTTCCCCCAGTACCGCCATCCCCAATTTTATTTTGCATTTTTATTTTTCATGTAGTACATAGAAACCAAAGAGAAAAAGCTAAAAAAATCCCCATAATATCCAGAGGAACCAAACTCTGTACATGGAGACATTGGCCTCATAGATCTCCTGTCTTGTGTTCCTACAAACAAGCTTCTATAAAAGCCTCAAACTTCTGTGTGTGAATCAGAGCTGAGATCTAACGTGATTTAAGATTACAGTGCGGGGAAGACGGGAAACATTCATATAGACGCCGGCGGTGATGGAGTCAGGGACCGACTCTGGACAAATATGTCTCTAGAGCCGCAGTAGAAGATGAAGATGTCGTCCTCATCATGAAGTAGTTATTCCTCATGTCACGTGTAATGAATATCTCCTGCAGTATTACTAATGCCGATTCCAGGGTCGGTAATGAGAGGAGAATTAGCGTTATGGAAGATGAGTCTATGAGGAACGTATTCAGCTGCCGACTCCGAGGAAGAAACTGCTTGTTGTCTGTGGCCTAAATATATAGGTTTTATTAGTAGATGTCAAGAAGAAAACTAAATCCTGTAAATAATAAATCTCCTCATATGTTTCCCTTATTATCTCCAGTAATTGTATTATTACAGGATTCTTATGATGTTACATCGCCTCATCTTCTTCTCATTCAGGTCTCTACAATATCGGATCCTCTCAGTGAAGATCTTCTACAGAAGATAATTTTCCTTATTTACCCATCAAAGATGGATATGGACAGAGACAAGATGGCGGAGAGGATATTACACCTCACCCTAGAGATCCTCTTCCGTCTCACTGGAGAGGTGAGAGATTCTGATGACGTCACATTACATCATTCTTATCTATGGGAATAACGGACAGAACTTGAGAGGTGAGGACTCTGGAAATGTCTGTAGTGAGATTATTATTGTGTCTCTCCATTACCAGGATTACACAGTGGTGAAGAAGACCTCTAGTGATCGCTGTCAGGACCCTGTGTCTGATGGATGGGGAAGACCCCTGAGCCCAATCACAGGACCTCCACCTCAGCCCCTGATCCATGAGGACATCAATGACCAGAAGATCCTAGAACTCACCTACAAGATGATTGAGCTGCTGACTGGAGAGGTGACACTGCTGGGAATGCTGGGACATTATACAGTAACACTATGAAGGGATCGGGGGATGACGGTATCATTGTATGTGTCAGGTTCCTATAAGGTGTCAGGATGTCGCTGTCTATTTCTCCATGGAGGAGTAGGAGTATTTAGAAGGACACAGAGATCTGTACAAGAACGTCATAATGGAGGTTCCCCAGCCCCTCACATCACCAGGTAATAAGACTAAATCCACACAGCCTATAATTATCTGTATGTAAAGAATGAATTCACTCCCTGTATGTGTTTCCTCCAGATCTATCCAGTAAGAGGACAACACCAGAGAGATGTCCCCGTCCTCTTCTTCCACAGGACTGTAACCAAGAAGATCCCAATGCTCCTCAGGATGATCAGGTAGATGGAGAGAAGGTGTCAGGAGATCTCCCCTATGATGTGTAGACGGCTGTGAAGGTCTTGTGCTCAGTCTTGTTTTATCCCCAGTATTATATGTTTTATACTTGTGTAATGAGAACGGTGGAGATGGCAGGATTAGAGCTGATCATAGATGGGACTTCTCCATCTGTCGGTGACTTTTAAAATATTTGTTTCAGGGTGAAGATTTGACCCATATTAATACTACAGAGACATATGTGAGGGGTGATGAGCGGTGTAAAGAGGAGATTCCCACATATGACTACCCAGGTGAGTAGTAACTACTAAATGCAGAGAAGTCACAGATTCTTCTCAGTCACCGGCTGTGGCTGCTTTATCGGTGGTGTAGTCCGGCCATATTACCATGATCACCATTTTGCCTCTAAACCACAACATTCTCCTCCACCAAAACTGTTCAAATGACTCTACACCCTGGAGGATCCACCTACCCCCTGGGATTAGAGACGCTGACCGTTACCTGCCAGATCTGTAGACTATAAAGCCAAATGACAGCGCACGTAGAATGTGCTGACAACATAGAAAATCACTTGAAGGAAATATTATGATGGGCCTGTAAGAGAAAGCGGAGGGTAATGATGCTGTTGGCTTCCTAGATCCCTGAGATCTTATTGGATGAATCTTCTCCCCCTTCTGTGCTGCTGAATGTCTCATATGGTCCCTACAAGACCAGGTCCAGTCTTTCTGGCTAAACTTCCCTTTTATGATCGGCAACATTAAATGTGCAGTGAGGCCAAGTGTGAATTTCTGTACAATAACAGCAGAGTTTCCCTTTATCCGGACTTTTCAATTTGTATTAAAACCAACTAACTTCAAGGAGGATTGTGATAATCTACATAAAACACATCACCCCTGTGCCATGATATATCTCTGAGCTGTGCGTGGCTGATGGCTGTAATATACATTTATTCACGCCTGCAGGAGATGTGTTGGCTCCAGCCCTGGTTTAATGGATTCACTCCACCTCATAAATTACATTATGTTTTCAATCATAAGAAATTCAGATTACTGCACAATCTCTCCTGAAATGTGGAGCAATATTATTTTCTCTAATCTCATGGTCAGGATTCATAGTAGCTCCAATGGTCCACCATAAATGACTGCAACTCTCTGGTTTACTGTTGTTTATCTTTATTTGTAGTTTTCAGTTAATGAGATTCTCGTTAACTGAAAACTACAAATACCGATTAAACAACAACCACAAGAGGATTTTATCTACCAAGGTATCATTGTAATCAGTATAACGGCAGCGACCTGACAGTGTCTGTAGGTTACTGAGCACAATCCTGCTGACAGGTTCCCTTTAAGACATCTCAGCTCTGCACTATTATACACAGTTCTCTTTAAATGTGTAATATTTCTTCTTGAAACTCATCTGACAGAAAATATTGGACCTTACGATAGTTTAGATTGTGAGGTCACCGAGCCCCATGCTCTAATTACCCCAGAGAAGTTTCACCACTAGCTACTCATTATTACTGATGAAGACTGTTTAGTTTGATCATTTCAGTAGATGTTATTGTCTATAGTCACAGTTTTTGATTACAGCAGTGTCCAAAATATTCTGATTTAACCTCTTCCCGCAGCCAGTTTTGTGTTCTTAATCAGGCCCCATTTTTAATATCTGACGTGTGTCACTTTATGTGGTGATAACTTTGGAATTATTCACAAAGGATAATAGAAAACAAATGGATCTTACAAATTATTTTCCAGCTTCGCACAATACCCTACATACGATTGTACACTACTCTCTGGGCACATGGCAGTGTTCAGAAGGGAAGAAGCGCCATTTAGCTATTTGAATTGAGATCTAGCTGGAATAGTTTGCAGACACAATGTTTTGGGAGCACTGTTCATTGTCAACTGGCAGCTCAAAAGATATCCACCATGAACATGCTTGACACTATCTTCTCTGCTTCCCATATCCCAAGGATTGCCTTGCTCATCACCCTTTAACGCTATTACATGGATCTGGACTTACACTGGGACCCTAGGCTTGGACCATGGTGTTACCTGCTATTCTGTAGTATTAGATGGCAAGAAGAATAGTCAGGTAGCTCGGTCAGAATCAGAAGGACAGAATCAGAAGACACAAGAGTAGTCAGTAAACGGGCCACGGTCACAACAGAAAACAAATACACAAGCCGCAAGCTGAGCACAGAGGACTGAACCAGAGGAGAACAATGCTGTTTCTGACAGATTCCGGCCATGTGCTTTGAGCTTTAGTAGGGTGTGGTAGTTTCCAGTTGGCTGAAGTAGGGAGCAGATTACTCCAGCTGGACAGCAGGAACAGATCCCAGATGGGATTGGACACACCATATACAGAAGCCCTAATATAACTAAATGACAGAAAACCAGAATAGTCGAAATCCTCATAAAGTGATTCCATTTTATAAATGAATACCCTGAGCGTTATAATCTATACACATGTGATCAAAATTATTGGTACCCCTCGTTTAATAACATTATCAAAGTTACTAAGGTTGAAGGTAGACTTTAAGTCCATCTAGTTCAACCCATATCCTATCCTAACCTGCCCTAACATTTGATCCAGAGGAAGGCAAAAAAAAGCCCATGTGGCAAACAGTAAGCTTCACATTGGGGAAAAAAATTCCTTCCCGACTCCACATAGGGCAATCAGACTAGCTCCCTGGATCAACGCAATATCTAGGAAACTAGTATATATAACCTGTATTATTATATTGTCACGAATGGCAGCCACAGACGGAGGCCCGAGGGATCAAGGCTTAGGATCCCACCGATGCCACCAGTATGTTGACTGCAGGGATTTATACTTATCCCACTACCCAGTTCCACTTAGGAACTTGCAGCTCTCCGGCGCCCCCTTACCCTCAGGTCAGTCAGGGAACTGCACCTAGGATAATTAGTCGCCGGACGGGCCACTTGGACGTGTACTGGCTTTTGGGTACTCTACAGTGAGGGAATTATAACTACTCCTGGCCGCAGCCAGGCAATACACTTATAAAACCCACTCCATCACTGCCAGCGATGCCCAGCACACTCACACTAGCTGCCACCAGCCTCTGGGTCTAGAATGTGGGGCAGAGGCCACCCCAATTTAGTAGCAACAATAAGCAGAGAAATAAAAAATAATTCACAAATAAAAATTTATATCTATTAGTTATATTGCTCTGCAAAAAAGATGAATGGCAGACCATTCGGTATAGTGACAAAACAAAAAAATTTTTATCCCAAGATTAAAAATTAAATGAATAACGAAAATAAAAAAAGTAAGAAAACCTTTATTAATAGTGGTTATAACCCAGTACATAAAAAACACAATGGTAATTTTACATAAATGGTCCAAACAAAATACAATATAGATAAAAATCAGCAAAAAATCCTTTTAAGAGATAATACACTAAATCCCTGTGCAAAATACTAAAATAATAATGGGCACTGTGTAGTGAAATAATATACAATATATAATAAAGTAAAAATCGTGTGCAAAATTTCACAACACAAAAAATGAAATAAACACTGTGGGGTGTTATGATATACAGTATATAAATATATAAAAATAAATACCAAAAAGTGCAACAATTATGTGCAAAGAAATACTACATATATATATATATATATATATATATATATATATATATATATATATATATATATATATATATATATATATAAAGATAAGTAAAAAAAAAACAATTATGTGCAAAGAAATACTACCACTTAATTAGAGCACATTTTTTAGCACATTTATCTCCCTAAAGTAATCCGCTGAATGCCCCCACCTGCACTGTGTGACTAATCTCAGTGAGGCTAAAGTTCCCCTGTAAGAGCTCCAAGCTCATAAATAAATATGCTCATATACCACCAATTAAGGAATGATACTTAAGTCTAAGGCTATGGTTCCACGGTCCGGAACCATAGCGCTTTGGACGGAGCGGAAATTCCGCTCCGTCTAAGCCCCGCCCCCTTTATGACGCGCGATCTTTCCGGAGGTGTTCAGGACACCTCCGGAACACCTCCGGAAAGAGCGCAGGGCTACATAGCCCTGTGTTAATTCTGTTGCGGCGACGCACCGTCGCCGCAATACGCGAGGACATGCTGCGGTCTAAAAAGACGCGCCGCATGTCCGTTTACGCAGGTTTGCCACCTGCGTATTGTTACGCATGGTGGAGACGGGATTCCTTGAAATCCCCTCCACTATGCTGTAACATCTGGACGCTGCGTGTTTGGCGCTGCGCCAGCGCACAGCGCCAAACACGCAGCGTTTCCTGACCGTGGAAACTCACCCTAAAGGGGGACCACAGCTATACCGCCATCAAAGCCACTGCAGTATTTGGACCACAACAATAAAAGCAGTAGATATAGACCAAAAAACCATTACCTTAGATAAGGGGTCAAAATAGTATGTGTGCTGAACGCGCCCCGACGCGCGTTTCGGAATTTCTCCTTCGTCAGGGGGTGTCGCTTGGATTACAAAGGGGTGGTTTTATATACGCAGAGTGCAGCACATCATTGGTGCTGTGGGAGTCATGACGACGCGTGTGCCAATGGGTGTGCAGAAGCTCCTCTGACGCGGCTCCAAGCAACCATCGACGTCAGGTCACATGACCCGGCGTCATGGAAACATACAGACACCGCGACAAAGGAACCCTCCGAGACACCAAAAGGAGGACGCGTACAGTCACCCATCGCCTCAATGATAACTCACCTTAACCCCTTAATGTCCACTGACGTGCACAGTCCGTCATGGCAAGGTGCCAGTTCCGGCACCAGGACGGACTGTGCACGTCATGCCTTTGATCTACCACTGCGTGTAAACACGCAGTGGTAGATCAGTGCTGACAGCTGTCATAGACAGCTGACAGGCACGGCAAGCGGTGCGGGGACCTTTGCCGTCGGTTCCCGCACCCACAGCGCTGTGATTGGTCAGTCAATCTGACTGACCAAACACAGCAGCGATCGTGCAGGAGAAGCTGAAATTTCAGCTTCCCCAGCGCGATCAGTGCAGGAGCCGGCGCTGCAGTGGCCAGGCTTCCTGCACTGACAGCCAGGAGCGGAGCCCCCACCGCCCCTGGCTGTTAACACCCTGACTGCTGCGATCCAGTGCGATCGCAGAGCTCAGGGGGGGGAGGCAGAGGGTCAGGAGCTCCCTCTGCCTCAGATCGGCGCCCTGCAATGTATTTGCAGGGCCCGATCTCTGCCTTGATGACCCGGGGGTTGTCATGACAACCTCCGGGTCATCTACCTACGGGAAGCTGCTGTGATCATGTCACAGCAGCTTTCATCATAGGTACAATGCATTGCAATGCTGGAGCATTGCAATGCATTGTAACTGCAATAAAAAGTAAAAAAAGTGAAAGTCCCATAAAGGGACAAGTTTAAAAAAATATTTTTTTAAAAAAAATTGTAAAAAAAAAATCTTAAAAAATAATTTAAAAAAATCCCCTAAAAAATACACATTTTTATGTAATAAAAAAAATAAAAAACAAAAAAAATACACATGTTAGGTATCGCCACGTCCGTAAAAATCCCATCTATAAAAGCGTAACCCTAGTTAACCCCTTCAGTGAAAGCCGTAAAAAAAAAAAACACAAAAAAGTAGTAAATTATACTTTCCAAGCGGTATCATCATACTGCTTGGAAAAAGTGCAATAACGCGATCAAAAAGTCAGATATAAATAATCATGGTACCTCTGAAAACGTCATCTTGTCCCGCAAAAAACAAGCCGCTATACAGCATCATCAGCGAAAAAATAAAAAAGTTATAGCTCGCGGAATAAACTGATGCAAAAATAATTATTTTTTCTATAAAATTTTTTATTGTGTAAAAAACGCCAAAACATAAAAAAAAATATATAAATGAGGTATCGCTGTAATCGTAGTGACCCGAAGAATGAAGCTGCTTTATCAATTTTACCACACGCGGAATGGAGGAAAAAAAAAAAAAAAAAAAACAATTCCTGAATTGCTGGTTTTTGTTCATTCTGCTTCCACAAAAATCGGAATAGGAAGCGATCAAAAAACGTTATGTGCCCAAATATGGTACCAATAAATACGTCAGCTCATCCCGCAAAAAATAAGCCCACAGATAACTCTGTCGGCCGAAATATGGAAAAATTATAGCTCTCAAAATACGGCGATGCAAAAATTTCTTACAAAAAATTATTAAAAAAAAAAAGCATCTTTTAGTGTGTGACAGAAGCTAAACATGAAAAAAGGGTGTAAATCTGGTATCGCTGTAATCGCACCGACCCGAGGAATAAAGTCGCCTAATCACTAATACCGCACGAGGAACTGCGTAAAAAAGAAAACCAATTCTTCACCTTTTGTAGATTTGTTCATTGTGCCTCCCAAAGATCGCAGTAAGGCGATCACAGTGGTTCCCCCCCACATATGGGGTATCAGCGTACTCAGGACAAAATGCACAATAGCTTTTGGGTCCTATTTCTCCTGTTACCCTTAGAAAAATAAAAATTTGGGGGCAAAAAGGTCATTTTTGTGGAAAAAAATATGATTTTTTTATTTTCACGGCTCTACGTTATAAACTTCTGTGAAGCCCTTGGGGGTTCAAAGTGCTGACCACACATCTAGATAAGTTCCTTGGGGGTCTAGTTTGCAAAATGGGGTCATTTGTGGGGGGTTTCTACTGTTTAGGCACATCAGGGGTTCTCCAAGCGCGACATGACACCCGCAGACCATTCCATCAAAGTCTGCATTAAAAAACGGTGCTCCTTCCCTTCCGATCTCTGCCATGCGTCAAAATAGTGGTTTACCCCCACATATGGGGTATCAGCGTACTCAGGACAAATTGCACAATAACTTTTGGGGTCCTGTTAGCCTTTGGAAAATAACAATTGGGGTGGAAAGATCATTTTTGTGGAAAAGATATGATTTTTTAATTTTACTGCTCTACGTTATAACCTTCTGTGAAGCCCTTGGGGGTTCAAAGCTCTCACCACACATCTAGATAAGTTCCTTGGGGGGTCTAGTTTCCAAAATGGGGGTCACTTGTGTGGGGTTTCCACTGTTTAGGCACACAGGGGCTCTCCAAATACGACATGGCGTCCAATCTCAATTACAGCCAAAAAAGTCAAATGGCGCTGCTTCCCTTCCGAGCTCTGCCATGCGCCCAAATAGTGGTTTAACCCCACATATGGGGTATCAGCGTACTCAGGACTAATTGCACAATAACTTTTGGGGTCCTTTTATCCTTTGGAAAATAAAAATTGGGATGAAAAGATCATTTTTGTGGAAAAAATATGATTTTTTAATTTACGGCTCTACGTTATAACCTTCTGTGAAGCGCTTGGGGGTTAAAAGCTCTCACAACACATTTAGGTAAGTTCCTTGGGGGGTCTAGTTTCCAAAATGGGGTCACTTGTGGGGGGTTTCCACTGTTTAGGCACACAGGGACTCTACCAAATGCGACATGGCGTCCAATCTCAATTCCAGCCAAAAAAGTCAAATGGCGCTGCTTCCCTTCCGAGCTCTGCCATGCGCCCAAATAGTGGTTTACCCCCACATATGGGGTATCAGCGTACTCAGGACTAATTGCACAATAACTTTTGGGGTCCTTTTATCCTTTGGAAAATAAAAATTGGGATGAAAAGATCATTTTTGTGGAAAAAATATGATTTTTTTAATTTTACGGCTCTACGTTATAACCTTCTGTGAAGCCCTTGGGGTTAAAAGCTCTCACAACACAGTTAGATAAGTTCCTTGGGGGGTCCAGTTTCCAAAATGGGGTCACTTGTGGGGGTTTTCACTGTTTAGGCACACAGGGACTCTCCAAATGCGACATGGCGTCCAATCTCAATTCCAGCCAAAAAAGTCAAATGGCGCTGCTTCCCTTCCGAGCTCTGCCATGCGCCCAAATAGTGGTTTACCCACACATATGGGGTATCAGCGTACTCAGGACTAATTGCACAATAACTTTTGGGGTCCTTTTATCCTTTGGAAAATAAAAATTGGGATGAAAAGATCATTTTTGTGGAAAAAATATGATTTTTTAATTTTACGGCTCTACGTTATAACCTTCTGTGAAGCCATTGGGGGTTAAAAGCTCTCACAACACAGTTAGATAAGTTCCTTGGGGGGTCCAGTTTCCAAAATGGGGTCACTTGTGGGGGGTTTCCACTGTTTAGGCACACAGGGACTCTCCAAATGCGACATGGCGTCCAATCTCAATTCCAGCCAAAAAAGTCAAATGGCGCTGCTTCCCTTCCGAGCTCTGCCATGCGCCCAAATAGTGGTTTACCCCCACACATGGGGTATCGGTGTACTGAGGAGAAATTGTACAACAAATATTGTGGTTCATTTTCTCCTGATACCCTTGACAAAATTTAAAAAAAATTGTGTCGAAAGAAAAATTTTGGGAAAAAAAGTTAAATGTTCATTTTTTCCTTCCACATTGCTTCAATTCTTGTGAAGTACCTAAAGGGTTAATAAACTTCTTGAATGTGGCTTTGAACACGTTGAGGGGTGCAGTTTTTAGAATGGTGTCACTTTTGGGTATTTTCTGTCATATTGACCCCTCAAATTCACTTCAAATATGAGGTGGTCCCTAAAAAAAAATGGTTTTGTAAATTTTGTTGGAAAAATGAGAAATCACTGGTCAACTTTTAACACTTATAACTTCCTAACAAAAAAAAAATGTTGGTTCCAAAATTGTGCTGATGTAAAGTAGACATGTGGGAAATGTTATTTATTAACTAATTTTTGTGACATATCTCTCTGATTTAATGGCATAAAAATTAAAATTTGAAAATTGCAAAAGTTTCAAAATTTTTGCCATATTTCCGTTTTTTTCATAAATAAACGCAAGTTATATTGAAGAAATTTTACCACTATCATGAAGTACAATATGTCACGAGAAAACAATCTCAAAATCGCCAAGATCCGTAGAAGCGTTCCAGAGTTATAACCTCATAAAGAGACAGTGGTCAGAATTGTAAAAATTGGCCTGGTCTTTAACCTACAAAATGGCTTGGTCATTAAGGGGTTAAATTAGTAAGATGTATCATGATTAATAACAACTGTAATTACTTGCCACCCCTAACACAGCGTCATAGCATCATGTGACTATTACCTTGGAGACGCTGACTAACAAGGAACAGAGCTAACCGCCCCTTAGTGACGCATCCTATATTCTATAGCCGTTGTTGTAGAGATGCTGAACATAAGGTCAAAAAGGTTTGCTCTCACCATATAACAATTTAGTTACATTGATCTACAATTGTGCCATATAAAACAATTATTGAAATCCCACACTAAAATATTATGGAAAAAGATACACCAATAATTACCATCAAAATTGTTGGATTCACTATATCTCCTATATAATATAATCCTATATGCATCATCCCTAAATTATTAATAATCCATAAACATTGTAAATGAATAAAAAATTAATCCAACAAAAATAATAAAAATAATAATAGTAAAGAAAATAATAATTAATAAATAAATAAATAATAATAAATGAACAAATAATTAAAATTTAAAAATAATGAAAAATAAAAAATAATAAATAGAAAATAATAAATAAAAAATAATAATAAATAAAATAAAAAATAATAAATAATAGATAAAAAATAATAAATAAAAAAGACGGATTTTGGTAAGAACTTACCTGTAAAATCCTTTTCAGCGAAGGAAGGAAGGGAGACACATTACTAGTGGGTAGGCGGAGCCCAGATAGGATTGACACCTCAGATTAAAAAGGGGTTGACCGGCCCCTCCAGCTCGGGCTCCTCCTACTCAGCTCTCCAGTCGTACACAAGCTTAAGAAAGAGCAATATCACCAGCGGAGCAACATAACCCCTTCTGAAGGACTTCAGAGAAAAAACAAGAATACAGGTTATGCATGCATTTGACAAAAAAACCACACAGTTCCAGGTACTACTCACTGGACCTGACCACTGCGATGAGCTGGCAATGCTGGAACAGAGCCTTAGTGCGCCGACCTCAGCCCAGATAATCGCTATCAGAGAAGGGTCACGCCGCATCTGAAAACAACAACACACTTCTGCCATGGGAGGGAGCTGTGTCTCCCTTCCTTCGCTGAAAAGGATTTTACAGGTAAGTTCTTACCAAAATCCGTCTTTCAGCAGCAGATGGAAGGAAGGGAGACACATTACTAGTGGGACGTCCCAAAGCAGTCCAAAATTAAGGGTGGGAAAAAACCAAAACGAGGCAGAATCCCAACAACCTTGATAAATACGCAATAGGCGCCAAATACAAGTTAACTAGAACTTGAAACCACAGCCGCCTGTAGGACCCTACGTCCTAAGGCCGCATCAGCGGAAGCACTGACGTCCACCTTATAAAAACTTTATAAACATGTGGACGGAACGCCAGGTCGCCGCTCGGCAGAGCTGAGCTGCCGAGGCCCCTTGATGAAAGGCCCACGAGGAAGCCTCTGCCCTCGTGGAGAGAGCTCGAATCTTAATTGGGCAAGGTTCGCTTTTAAGTCGGTAAGCCTCCAAAAATGGCCGACCGAATCCAACGAGCTATAGAGTCCTTGGAAGCTCGTTGACCACGCTGACGACCTGCTGGAATCACAAACAGAGTCTGACTTCCGAAAACTTTGAGTAACAGACAAATAGAACTTCAAGGCCCGCACTAAATCCAATGTGTGCAAGGCCCGTTACTTTGCATTCCTCGGGCCCGGGCAAAGCGAGGGCAACACAATATCCTGGTTAACATGAAATTGCGACACCACCTTAGGTAGAAAGTTGCCCTGTGTGCGAAGCACTACACGATCCGGATAAAAATCCCAGGAAGGGAGGCGAGCAGGAAAGAGCCGCCAACTCGGAAACCCTTCTCAAAGAGGTGACCGCCACTAGGAAGGCAACCTTCCAAGAAAGTAAGGAAAGGCTAGCAGAGCCCATAGGCTCAAAAGACACATGCTGAAGAGCCTCCAAGACAAGGTTAAGCCGCCAAGGGGACACATACGTCTTCCGCGGTGGAAACTGACGGGTTACTCCGCGAAAAAAGGAACGCACGTCCCTATGCGAGGCGATAGCCTTCCAAAACAGCAAGGATAGAGCAGAAACCTGACCCTTCAGAGTGCTAACTGCCAAACCCTTGTCCAGCCCGTACTGCAGAAAGGCCAACAAATTGGGAATGGAAAAAATCCTCGGGTTCCTTGAAGAAACCGAACACCACGAGAAGAAGGCTTCCCAAGTCTTGTGATAAATCTTAGTAGTAGCCGAACCTCTGGCAGCTCGCAGAGTGCAATGACTTCGGCTGAAAAACCTCTACGGGTCAATATTTCGGTCTCAAGAGCCACGTTGTCAAACGCAGAGACTTCAAGTCCGGATGACGAACGGGCCCCTGAGTTAACAGGTCCGGGCGAAGAGGAAGTGGGAATGGAGGTGCCGCCAAAAGCGACACCAGTGTCGAGAACCACATCCTCCTTGGCCAATCTGGGGCTATCAACATAGCCAGGATTCTCTCCAGTCTGATCCGACGCAGCACCAGAGGAAGCAAAGATATTGGCGGAAACACATAGATTAGCTCGAATTTGGTCCCATGTGGCCACCAGAGCATCCACCGCCACAGCCTTCGGGTCCTTGTACCTGGACATGAAGGTCGATAACTTGGCATTGAACCTGGATGCCATCATATCCACTTGGGGAGTTCCCCAACGGGAGTACAGCAGTGCAAAAAATTTTCGGATGGAGACTCCATTCTCCGGGATCCATCTTCTCGCGACTGAGGAAGTCCGCCATGATATTCTGAACCCCTGGAATGTGGATCGCAGAGATGACTGGCACTCTGGTCTCAGCCCAAATCAGGATCCGAGACACCTCCACCATGAGCCTGGAACTCCTTGTCCCGCCTTGGTGGTTGATATACGCGACCACCGTCGCGTTGTCTGTCTGCACTCGGACTGGCAGACCGCTCAAAGGGACCGTCCAGTGTTGGAGGCAAAGGAAAATTGCCCTCAATTCCAGGATGTTGATCGGTAGAACAGACTCTTCCGATGACCATACTCCCTGAATCCAGAGATCGTTCCAGACACCCCCCCCAGCCCGTCAGGCTGGCATCGGTGGTTATGACCGACCACCTCGGAGGGAGGAATGACTTCCCCAGGGATAACGCTCCTGAACGTAACCACCATCCCAGAGATTCTCGCACCCTGCGAGAGATGATGACACTGCAATCCAGCGAAGCCTACGATCGATCCCAATGACTCAGAATGAGCCTTTGGAATGAAACTGGTCAAACGGAAGTGCCTCCATGGACGCCACCATTAAACCCAGAAGGCGCATACACTTCCGAAGGGACATTACTGTCGAAGACTTCATAATCTGTACATGTCGAAGGAGACATGCCCGCTCGTCTGGAGGTAGAGATACCGTGTTGAAATGCATTCCTAAAAACAGGATCGACTGAGACGGTTCCAGAGACGACTTCTCCCAATTGACCAGCCACCCGAAGTCCTCCAGGAGCTGAAGGGATAGATTGCGAGCCGTCACTGCCTCCTCCTTTGAGGACGCCACAATCGAAAGGTCGTCCAGGTAGGGAAGAATCGTAAGTCCCCGTCTTCGAAGAATTGCCATGAGAGGCGCCAGAATCGTTGTAAAAACTCTGGGCGTTCAGGCCAAGCCGAATGGCAGAGCCACAAACTGGTAATGGTCCTGACCTATGGCAAAACGAAGGAAGCGCTGGTGAGCCCTTCCGACGAGAACATGCAAATTAGCGTCGCGAATGTCGATTGACCAAAAAGACGTTCTGCGACAGGGCTGCCACAACGGAGCGAAGCGACTCCATGCGGAATTTTCGGGTGTGGACATGCCAAATCAATCTTTGAGATCCAGAATAGGGCGAAATTTGTCCTCCTTTTTGGGGACCACAAATAAAATAAAATCCTCTTCCCCGGTCCTCTGCGGAACCGGTATCCCACACCCTTCTGCAGAAGGGAATCGACCTCTCGCAGTAGAGCGGCAAATAGTTCGGCTCTGACGGAATGCAAGATTGGCAAAAACTGTCCGGGGGTCAAGAAAGAAACTCTATGAAGTAGCCTGTCAACACAACCTGTGTCACCCAGGCGTCCGACACACGGGAAACCCAAGTCAGTTTGAATTGGAGTAAACGACCCCCCCACTTGAGAGCGCTCGAGTGAGACCCAGACGTCAGTCCGCCTTAGCGGGTTTTTTGCCAGCTTCTGTCTTAACGGAAGTTCTGTTTCCAGGGTATGCGGAATTTCTGAGAATTCCTTTTTTTTTTTTTTTTATTTTTAAAAAAAGAGAGGGACGACCCAAACCCCCAGAGGGTTGGCCGGATCATCCCCTGAACTGAAAGGACCGCCGACAACTACCGGCACTAGTCCTGCCAGACGCAGAAGTCACAGCTCTGCGCTGCGGTAAAGCTGTTTCTTTTGCCTTTGCCTTGGCAATCAGCTCCGTGAGGTCAGATTCAAATAGCTGACCACTTTGTAAGCTAAAGATAGCAAACCCTGCTTGGAAACCGCGTTCCACTGTCTAAGCCACAGTGCTCTTCTGACTGTGACTGCCGAGGATTGCGCCCTGGATAGCAGTGATGCAGTGTCCTTCAACTTGAAAAGCCCATCTACCTTGATAGAGGTGATCCATCTTGCCACGCCGTCCGTAGACGGTCCAACCGGCTCAGGGAAACTTTGCAAGCACACATAGATCCTTAATACTGAATCCATGACCCGCGGCCTCGCAGATGGATATTGTTGCCATCTCCGTTTTTCTGTCCAGCGGGTCCTGCAGACTCGCCTTCCCTTTACCAGGAAGATTTGCTAAGCTGGGATAAAGGGACATTCACTTCAGGAGAAGGGGTCCAATTATCAATCAACTCCGTAGAAAACGGATACAGTTTGTAAAGCCGTCGCAACCTATGCGACTCCTGAAACATCCGGGCCGACTTACCAGGATGTCTAGTTACCTCCTCCGGTAACTGTAACGCCCTCATGGCTCCAATAGAAATCTTAGTACGGCCCATGAGAGAGGTAGAGTGTCCCTGCCGATCCTCCTTGTCCGAATCGGACATCTTCGCTACGCGAGAAGGAAGGCACCGGTTTGTGTCGCTTCCTTGAGAGGATCTAGCTGACACCCAATAACCTAGAAGGTCAGACAGGCCATCAATAGAAACTAGCGAAGGCCTCCATTTTGACACCACTGGAACCTCCGACCGCTGCACATGACGCCGTCGAGGTCTGCGTGTCAGATACGCGAGACTGATCCTGTAGTGGATCTGGGAGACGGTCCGCATCTGACATGCCCTTGCACAGTATATGGCAGGTTAAACCTGTCAGTAACTAGAACAGTGCTTAAAGAAAAGAAAAAAAAAACAAACAAACGCTGAAGGGTTAAAGCTCTTAAAGAGAGAGCTACCCCAGCTGTCCCCCATTAAGAGTTAACCGCTTAAGAAGGGGTTAAAGTAGTAGACTCCCCACAACCTTGATAATGAAAAAGTTGTGCGAGCCCCAAGCGCCTCTTATAAGGCCGCAGCTGCAGGACAGCTATGCCACACTAAACAGAAAACGTTCCACAAGATCGCTAAAAAATTGCGCTGTTTTGTATATCGCAATGACCGCCAAAGTTGTTAAGGAGATCGCTAACCGCTTATGCGATGTTAATGAGATCGCCCAGATTGGCAGCTACTAGCGACATTAAAAAATGATCACACAAACGATCGCATTAGTATGTGTCGTTATCTGGATCGTTAGCGGGAACGTATAGTGGCAGTATTACTGTCGCAGACTCCCCACAACCTCTTTATTATTATTGAAAAGAGTGTGCGAGCCCCTTATGCGATAACAGCCGCAGGACAGCGCTATCTGCCACTCATAAGTGCCTCAGAAGGCGCCCGCGCTGTGGGGGTGAAGGGTTAAGCTTCTGCCCGGACGGGTAGAAGCGACTCACCCAGCTGGTAGTAAACGACCCCCCTGGTGTAACGTCTTGCCGGGAGGGGAGGAGAGAGAAAAGCCCGAGGAAGTTTCAGCCTGACTTCATTAATGGCCGCCGTGCTGTGCCTCAGTGTGCTCCATGAGAGAAGCCGGAAATGGAGACTGCAGTAAAGCGCGCGCTCAGAGCGGCGCGAAAATTCAAATAAAAAGGCGCAAAATCCTCTCTCCTATGTCCTGCAGGCATAAACCTGCGGACAAAAAACACCAGTCACCGACATGTATACTGTACAGCGGCTGCCGCAGCAGTCGCTTAAGCACTCACACACACATTAATAAAAATGTGGAGTACTCACCAGCCGAGCGCCACAGGGACCCCCAGGGGTTTGTGGCGCTATGCCCATCGCTCCCCCTCAGGGCGGGGAACGCAGTGACCCCATGCAGCGCGGTTTGCGTCCCCGCCAGGGAAGCCATCCTCATCCCCCAGGGCCGGCAGGGTTCTGCAGGGACCACCATACAGGGTATACAGATCGCCAAGGGAGAGGTGGGAGTCCAGCAGCGCTGAGACCCCTGAGACCTCTAAACCACTTCTGGTGATCCAAGTCTCTTGTCCGATAAAAAATAATAAAATCTTCTGAGGAGCTGCTTCCAGCAGCGACCATCCTCTGAGACCTCAAATTTTAGACTGGAGAGCTGAGTAGGAGGAGCCCGAGCTGGAGGGGCCGGTCAACCCCTTTTTAATCTGAGGTGTCAATCCTATCTGGGCTCCACCTACCCACTAGTAATGTGTCTCCCTTCCTTCCATCTGCTGCTGAAATAAATAATAAATGAAAAATGAATAAAAATAAAAAATAATAAATAATATAATAAATATCCAATGATGTCTTCTTGAAGTCCTTTTTCCATTTATTCTTCTTAATATTTGTTTCTTATAGAATAATGATGTTTTTAATTTCCATAAAGTCCTTCCTCGATCGTAAGATCCCAATAATGGTAGATGTTTCTTCTTTTCAGATCAGCCATCTCCAACCAAGAAGAGTGCACCACCGGCGCCACAGAACACCAAAAGGGACAAGGAACAACCAACACTAGGTAAAATAAATTGTAAAATTAATAAAATCAATAAAATCATAAAAATGGAATAAAACTGAGATTTTCATTTAAACCATGAGGAGAAATAGTATTCAACAACCAGATCCACTTAGTCTCCATTCTTGCTAACTTAGCACTCACATTGCCACCTCTTATATGAGGCTGTATCATGTCGATACCTATGACGCGTAAAAGTGAAGCGTCACTGGGATGAAATGTTTTAAAATGTATAGGTATTGTTTTAAGTTCTGTAATATCATCCGAATTTTTTGCGGCTTCAATTCCTAAAACATGTTCACGCACCCTAACTTTCATTTGGCGTGTTGTTAGGCCTACATATATTAATTTACATGGCATAATAGATTACTGCTTTAGAAGTACATGTGATTTCGTGCCCAATCTTATATGATTTGTCTTCCTGTATCTTCAAATGTACTCTTTCTATCTATATTCGGACATGCTACGCATTTCCCACAGGGTTTACATCCATTATAACTCTTACCACTCCTGTTAGATAAAAATGTAGTCCGTTCATTAACATAGTGGCTGTTCATCAATAAATCTCGGATATTCTGAGATCTTCTATATGTAATCATAGGTCTTTCACCAACGTAGCGTGAAATTGTTTGGTCAGTCCGAAGGATTGACCAATGTTTCTCCAAAATCTGTTTCATCACTTGAGTTTGCTCATGATATTTAGTAATAAACCTAACATTCATATCCGGAGCGGATACTTTTGTTGTATATAGGGTATCCTGTCTAGATGTGTGCTTGGCTCTATTGTATGCTCTTTTTATTGAACGGTTGCTATAACCTCTTTCAATAAATCTATCCCTCAATTTTATAGCCTCTTTTTCAAAATCCGACTCTTTGGAGCAAATTCTCCTAATTCGTAGGAATTGCCCTATCGGTATAGATTTTATCAGAGTAGGTGGATGGGAAGATGTTGCATGCAACAGTGCATTGATGTAGTGTCAGCGTCCCTGCCCTCTGCTAGGCAGGGACGCTGTTCCCCTCACCCCTCTGCTCCGAGGTCGGCGTCCTCCTCCCGTTCTGCTGGCAGCGCGCGCTCCTTTCCGGCCACTGTGCTTAGGGGGCGCGCGAGCGCGATACCCTCCCTCTTAAAGGGGCCGCGCGCGCCGTGCTAAGGAGTCCCCGGCCAATGGCCGGAGGACTTCACCTTATATAAGGCACCTCCCCCAAAATGGAGGTGCCCGAGCAATGTTGTTGCACTGTCCACTACTCTGCTTCAGCCCTCAGGTTCCGTTGCCAGTTACCTGCCAGATCCCTGCCAGTTTGCTGTCTGTTCCTGCCTGATATTTCACCTGTTACCAGTCTGCTAGCCTACCTGGAGGCCCCGCCGTCCGACAGTCTGCCCACCATCACCTGCCAGTCTGTCTATGGACCAGCCTGCCTGCTCACCTGGGAGCGCTCCTGTTGCCTGCCTGCTAGTCTACCTGGAGGCTCTGCCGTCACGTTCGGTGACCACCTGCTATTCCAGAGACTCTCGCCCGCTCACCTGGGAGCGCTCATCTGCTATCTGCCTGCTCACCTGGGAGCGCTCATCTGTTGTCTGCCTGCTAGCCTACCTGGAGGCTCTGCCGTCACGTTCGGTGACCACCTGCTATTCCAGAGACTCTCGCCCGCTCACCTGGGAGCGCTCATCTGCTATCTGCCTGCTAGCCTACCGGGAGGCTCAGCCATCACAGGTCGTATCTGCCCGTTCATCCAGAGACTGCCCCGGTCACTTGCCGTGACCTCCTGCCCGTTCATCCAGAGACTGCCCCGGTCACTTGCCGTGACCTCCTGCCCGTTCACCCAGAGACTGCCCCGGTCACTTGCCGTGACCTCCTGTCCGTTCATCCAGAGACTGCCTCGGTCACTTGCCGTGACCTCCTGCCTGTTCACCCAGAGACTGCCCCTGTTACCTGCTGTGACTGCCTACCCGTTTACCCTGGTCACCACCCGCTACCTTACAAGGACCGACCCCTTGTATAGTAGCACAGAGGTTCCGCCCCCCGGACCCGTTACAGTTGACAGCCGTTGATTTCTGGAATAAATCTGACTGTAAACAATTCGCTTCATCTCTATTAACTTTCACATCCAGAAAGTCAATAGTTGTATCATCAACACGATATGTTAAATGTATATTATATAGGTTATCATTCAATGTCACAAAAAATTCTCCTAACGATTCCCTAGTGCCACGCCAAACAAAAAAAATGTCATCTATGTATCGTGCCCAAAATAGAACACGATCCATAGAAGACAAATGATCAGATAAAAAGAGATCCCTCTCCCACAGCCCCAGGAACAAATTAGCGTATGAAGGCGCAAAAGACGCCCCCATCGCTGTTCCCTGGAGCTGCAGGTAGAAGGCCTCATTAAATAAAAAGAAATTATGTGAAAGTGCAAAACGTAATAATTCAATAATAAACAATTTCTTTGATGTGGGGATACTAGATGTATTCAGAAAAAATTGTGACGCTTTAATACCATCGTTATGGCGAATGTTGGTATACAATGACTCTACATCGCATGTCACCAATAAGGTATCTGCCTCGATGTAGAGTCCATCTATTTTCTTAAGGAAATCGTTAGTGTCTTTAATGTAGGATGCTAATTCATGTACCAATGGTTGAAGTTGTGATTCTATATATTTATTGACATTTTCCAGAAAATTGTTACAGCCAGATATTATAGGTCTTCTGTTGTGAATGTGTTAGAAATGAATTCTGAGCAGAAGCTCCCTCTGGTGGTTACAAACAGTACTGAACCATTTAATGAGGATTGGCAATTGGGAGTTACGGACTTGTCTTATATAAGGGAGGTTCCCTCCCATCATGGTTGCCGGTGATCAATTGTTCTTGTCTCAACTGTGGTTCCTGGTTCACTTGGAAGCTTGCAGAGTCTTGCCTGCATCTTCTTCTATCAGATAAGATATTTTCTGCTTTTATTTTTGTGCTTGCTTTTTGCATTGTTCCCTGCACTTCTGTGGAAGTCAGCCAGGTCCCCTACGGGGCTTGTGCTCCTCTCAGTTTATCTGAGCCACTGTTATTTGTTCATTTGCCTTTTCCAGTTTTTTCAGTGGCTGCGACTTAGTTTTTGTTACACCAGAGAACTAATTTAGGTGGTAGAGGTCGTGTGATCTCAGGTGTTTTTGCAATTAGTAGAGTTGGTATTTTTTAGGGTTTTTTGGATTGCAGTAAGTGTCCTTCCTATCCTTTTCTGTCCATGTAGATTGGGCGCCAACGTTTGCTCATACTATTTTCTGTCTGTGTCTGTATTTCCTCTTGTCTAACCGCCATTACATGTTTGGGGACTTCCTATAATCTTTGGGGATCTGCTCCGGGGCAGATAGCTTTCCTCTTTCTATCTTTAGGTGTAGTTAACCTCTCAGGCTGTGACGAGGCGTCTAGGACCAACGTAGGAACGCTCCACGGCTGCCTTTAGTTGTGGTGGTTAGTCAGGGTACTGCAATCCAGTAGATTCCAACCTCTCTGGTGTATTGCCGTTTTTGCCTGCTCTCCTCAGCTACCAAATCATAACAGTCTTCCTGGTGGCGTCCTGTGGTTTTTATGTACTTTGGGCAGAAAATACAGAGTGGATATTGTGGGTTCAGTAACCTGTAAGGCCAAAAAGAGTTCCTTAGAAATAATATCCTCATCACGGGCTTTTTGTAAGATTATCATAAGTTCCATTTTAAATTTGTTTAAGGGATTAAAAGTCAATTTCTTATAGCAGTTATTATCCCTTAGATGACGAAAAGCTTCCGCTTCGTACATCACTTTCGGCCACACCACAATATTTCCTCCTTTATCAGAGGGTTTGAAGATAACATCTTCCAAGTTTTTAAGTTTTGTTAGGCCATTTTTTCTTCTTTGCTAATATTATTATAGTGAGGATATATAGGAATCCTTTTAAATTCTTCACTTACCGTTTTCACAAAGACATCCACTGCTGGACATATAGAGGTAGGAGGGAATTTTTTCGATTTAGAACGAATAGAAGCAGGTACCATATCATCCTCCTTATTGTGTTCTCTAGCTAACTCCTCCAGGATGGCCAGTGCCTCCTGTTCCGTCTCTGTTGGAAACAATTTAAAGTTATTCTCATTATGAAAGAACCGTTTAAACAGAAGTTTCCTAGCGAAAAGATGTAAATCCTTAATTGCATTGAACTCATCAAAATTAGATGTAGGGCAAAACATCAAACCCTTATTTAACACATTGAGTTCAATTTGCGACAGAGAATGTTCACTCAAATTGATTACCTTGAATGAATTCCTGCTATTTTCAGGTGAATATGTAGAATTACGTTTATTAGGCTGGAATCTCAAAGTACGTTTCCTTTTAGGAGTTGAAATAGTCATATTAGAGACGGAAGAGGAGGCACCAGACACATCACTCATTGGAGGGTTAGATGTGAGAGAAAAAGTTCTATCCCTCATCAAAGCCTTGTTTGCATTTCTTCTCCATCTGTATACATTACCAGATGCGAAATCTTTCTGATCTCTGTTTAATTTATTAGACTGTTTCTCCTGGATGTCTTTAACCCATAAATCCATTTCCTGGTTCAATTGAAATTCTATTTCCTTGGTTTGTTCCTCAGATAATTCTCTTCTTATGTTAATATACATTTCCTCAATTTTTTTTATCTAAATCCTGCATGGATTTTGCATTAAGTTTTATCAATAGTTCCATCAATATTTTAGGCGTATCATTACAAACACTTTCCCAATTCGCAATAAATTCTTCATCTTCAATTACAAATGAAGGTGTCACCCTTACTCTCCAACCCCTAGGGATGAGTTGTTTATGAATGTAGTTTTTTTTTTTATGTACTGGGTTATAACCACTATTAATAAAGGTTTTTTTACTTTATTTATTTTCGTTATTCATTTAATTTTTAATCTTGGGATAAAAAAAAAAATTTTTGTTTTGTCCCAATTTATTAGCGTAGTATACTTCAGGCATGTGCAAATTCATTACAAAGCATAGAGAACGATCTAGTAATTTTATATCTTTACTCCAAAAAGTTTGACAGTGTTTATAAAGTTTTTAACCCCTTAACGACCAATCCATTTTGTAGGTTAAAGACCAGGTCAATTTTTACAATTCTGACCACTGTCACTTTATGTGCTTATAACTCTGGAACGCTTCAACGGATCTTGGCGATTCTGAGATTGTTTTCTTGTGACATATTGTACTTCATGATAGTGGTAAAATTTCTTCGATATAACTTGCGTTTATTTATGAAAAAAACGGAAATATGGCAAAAATGTTGAAAATTTTGCAATTTTCAAATTTTTAATTTTTATGCCATTAAGTCAGAGAGCTATGCCACAAAAAATAGTTAATAAATAACATTTCCTACATGTCTACTTTACATCAGCACAATTTTGGAACCAAAATATTTTTTTGTTAGGAAGTTACAAGTGTTAAAAGTTGACCAGCAATTTCTCATTTTTCCAACAAAATGTACAAAACCATTTATTTTAGGGACCACCTCACATTTGAAGTGAATTTGAGGGGTCAATGTGACAGAAAATACCCAAAAGTGACACCATTCTAAAAACTGCACCCCTCAAAGTGTTCAAAGCCACATTCAAGAAGTTTATTAACCCTTTAGGTACTTCACAAGAATTGAAGTAATGTGGAAGGAAAAAATGAACATTTAACTTTTTTTTCCCCAAATTTTTCTTTCGACACAATTTTTTAAATTTTGTCAAGGGTATCAGTAGAAAATGAACCTCAATATTTGTTGTAAAATTTCTCCTGAGTACACCGATACCCCATGTGTGGGGGAAAACCAATCTTTAGGCGCACTGCAGTGCTCAGAAGGGAAGGAGCATCATTTGAGATTTTGAATGTCAAATTGGCTGGAATCGAGAGCGGACACCATGTCGCGTTTGAAGAGTCCTTGATGTACCTAAACAGTGGAAACCCCCATAAGTGACCCAATTTTGGAAACTAGACCCCTCAAGGAGCTTATCTAGATCTGTGGTGAGCACTTTGAACCCCCAAGGGCTTCACAGAAGGTTATAACGTAAAGCCATAAAATTTAAAAATCATATTTTTCCACAAAAATTATCTTTTCACGCCCAATTTTTATTTTTCAAAGGATAAGAGGATCCCAAAAGTTATTGTGCAGTTTGTCCTGAGTACGCTGATACCCCATATGTGAAGGTAAACCACTATTTGGGCGCATGGCAGAGCTCGGAAGGGAAGCAGCGCCATTTGACTTTTTTGGCTGGAATTGAGATTGGACGCCATGTTGCATTTGGAGAGTCCCTGTGTGCCTAAACAGTGGAAACCCCCCACAAGTGACCCCATTTTGGAAACTAGACCCCCCAAGGAACTTATCTAGATGTGTGGTGAGAGCTTTGAACCCCCAATGGCTTCACAGAAGGTTATAACGTAGAGCTGTAAAATTAAAAAATCCTATCTTTTCCACAAAAATGATCTTTCCATCCCCAATTTTTATTTTCCAAAGGGTAACAGGACCCCAAAAGTTATTGTGCAATTTGTCCTGAGTATGCCGATACCCCATATGTGGGGGTAAACCACTATTTTGACGCATGGCAGAGCTCGGAAAGAAAGGAGCGCCTCTTTCAAATGCAGACTTTGATGGAATGGTCTGCGGGTGTCATGTCACGTTTGGAGAGCCCCTGATGTGCCTAAACAGTAGAAACCCCCCACAAGTGACTCCATTTTGGAAACTAGACCCCCCCAAGGAACTTATCTAGATGTGTGGTGAGCACTTTGAACCCCCAAGTGCTTCACAGAAGTTTATAACGTAGAGCCGTGAAAATAAAAAAATCATATTTTTTTCCACAAATATAATCTTTTTGCCCCAAAATTTTTATTTTTATAAGGGTAACAGGAGAAATAGGACCTCAAAAGCTATTGTGCAATTTGTCCTGAGTACGCTGACACCCCATATGTGGGGGGGAACCACTATTTTGATGCATGGCAGAGCTCGGAAGGGAAGGAGCACCGTTTTTAAATGCAGACTTTGATGGAATGGTCTGCGGGTGTCATGTTGCGCTTGGAGATCCCCTGATGTGCCTAAACAGTAGAAACCCCCCACAAGTGACCACATTTTGGAAACTAGACCCCCAAAGGAACTTATCTAGATGTGTGGTAAGCACTTTGAACCCCCAAGGGCTTCACAGAAGTTTATAATGTAGAGCCGTGAAAATAAAAAAATCATATTTTTTTCCACATAAGGGTAACAGGAGAAATAGGACCCCAAAAGTTGTTGTACAATTTGTCCTGAGTACGCTGATACCCCATATGTGGGGGGGAACCACTGTGATCGCCTTACTGCGATATTTGGGAGGCAGAATGAACAAATCCACAAAAGGTGAAGAATTGGTTTTCTTTTTTGCGCCGTTCCTCGTGCGGTATTAGTGATTAGGCGACTTTATTCCTCGGATCTGTGCGATTACAGCGATACCAGATTTACATCCTTTTTTCATGTTTAGCTTCTGTCACTCTAAAAGACGCTTTTTTTTTGGAAGAATTTTTTGGAAGAATTTTTTGCATCGCCGTATTTTGAGAGCTATAATTTTTCCATATTTCGGCCGACAGAGTTATCTGTGGGCTTATTTTTTGCGGGACGAGCTGACGTTTTTATTGGTACCATATTCGGGCACATAACATTTTTTGATCGCTTCCTATTCCGATTTTTGTGGAAGCAGAATGAACAAAAACCAGCAATTCAGGAATTGTTTTTTTTTTTTTTTTCCTCCGTTCCGCGTGTGGTAAAATTGATAAAGCAGCTTTATTCTTCGGGTCACTACGGTTACGGCGATTCCTCATTTATATATTTTTTTTATGTTTTGGCGTTTTTTACACAATAGAAAATTTTTATAGAAAAAATAATTATTTTTGCATCAGTTTATTCCGCGAGCTGTAACTCTTATTTTTTCCCTGATGATGCTGTATAGCAGATTGTTTTTTGCGGGACAAGATGACGTTTTCAGCGGTACCATGATTATTTATATCCGACTTTTTGATCGCGTTTTATTGCACTTTTTCCAAGCGGTATGATGATACCGCTTGGAAAAAGTATAATTTATTACTTTTTTGTGTTTTTTTTATGGCTTTCACTGAAGGGGTTAACTAAGGTTTGCTTTTATAGATGAGATTTTTATGGATGCGGCGATACCAAACGTGTATTTTTTTTTTTTTTTTATTACATAAAAATGTGTATTTTTTAGGGGAATTTTTTAAAATTATTTTTTAATATTTTTTTTTACAATTTTTTTAAAAAAATGCTTTTTTTTTTAACTTGTCCCTTTATGTGACTTTCACTTTTTTACTTTTTATTGCAGTTACAATGCATTGCAATGCTCCAGCATTGCAATGCATTGTACCTATGGTGAAAGCTGCTGTGACCATGATCACAGCAGCTTTCCGTAGCTAGATGACCCGGAGGTTGTCATGACAACCCCGGCTTATCAAGGCAGAGATCGGGCCCTGCAAATACATTGCAGGGCGCTGATCTGAGGCAGAGAGAGCTCCTGACCCTCTGCCTCCCCCCCTGAGCGCTGCGATCGCGCTCGATCGCAGCAGTCAGGGGGTTAACAGCCAGGGGCGGCGGGGGTGCCGCTCCTGGCTGTCAGTGCAGGAAGCTCGGCCACTGCAGCGCTGAGCTCCTGCACTGATCGGACAGAAGAGGCTGAAATTTCAGCCTCTTCTGTCCGATCGCTGCTGTGTTTGGTCAGTCAGATTGACTGACCAATCACAGCGCTGTAGGTGCGGGGACCGACAGCAAAGGTCCCCACACCGCTTGCCGTGCCTGGCGATGGCGTTGAGCCCCCTGTAGTCCACGCAGAACCGGGTGGTCCGATCCTTTTTAGGCACGAGAACAACAGATGAGGTCCACACGCTTTTGGACCGTCGAATCACCCCCAGCTGCAACATCTCATCGATCTCCTGGCGCATAATCTGCTGCACCTCCTCAGAGATCCAATAAGGTGTCTGCCGTAGTGGGGCATGATTCCCAGTGTCCACCTCGTAAACCGCTAACTTCGTCCGCCTGAGTCGGTTGGAGAACACGGCCGGAAGGGTTCCAGGGTGGCCAGCAACTGCGACTGCTGGGGTACGGTTAGCGAGGCACTTGCCTCCATGTCCTCAATGGACCCATTGGCCTTGGCTTGGGCCAGCATGTCCAGGAGGGGGTCTTCCTCCCTGTCCTCGGCAGGTTGCAGACCGGTAGGACGCAGGCTTCACGTTCGTGATGAGCTTTCATCATGTTGACGTGAAAGGCCTTGCGCCTACCCCGAGCGTGGTCAAGCGTGACCACGTAGGTGACTGGGTTGAGCTGTTGGTGCACGACGTACGGGCCTTCCCGGCTGCTGGTACGGGGACCAGCACCCACACCTTTTGACCCACCTGGTAGGTCCGCTCCAGGGCGTTCTGGTCGTACTAGTGCTTCTGGTCAGCCTGAGCCTGCGTCATGTTGTCATGCACCAACTGCTTCAAGGTCTGCATCTTGTCGCGGAAGCGCATGACATAATCCACGATGGACACTTCCGTGGGGTTTGGCTCATCTTCCCAGGATTCTCTTATCAACCCAAGGGGTCCCCGGACTCGCCTGCCGTACAGGAGCTTGAAGGGGGAGAACCCCGTCGAGGCCTGCGGAACTTCTCTGTAGGCAAATAGCAGGTGTGGGAGGTACCACTCCCAATCGCATCCCTGGGTCTCAACCAACATGCGGAGCATTTGTTCGAGGGTACCGTTAAAGCGCTCACACAAACCATTGGTCTGTTGGTGATACGCACTCGATACCATATGCTGCACCTTCATTCTCTTACAGAGAGCCTCCATTAGGCGAGACATAAATTGGGTCCCTTGATCGGTAAGCATCTCCCTGGGAAATCCTACCCGTGAAAAGATGGTCACCAGTGCATCCACCACCTTATCTTCCCTAGTTGAGGACAGAGCTACTGCCTCCGGGTAGCATAGTCTACCACAGTAAGGATGTATCGCTTTCCAGAGCTGCTGGGGACGGCCAGCGGGCCCACAATGTCCACCGCGATCCTCTGGAAAGGCTCCTCTATCACTAACAACGGGATCAGGGGAGCCTTAAGAGTAGGCCCCGCCTTCCCCACTCTTTTACAGGTGATAAAGGAGCGGCAGTAGTTAGTCACATCTGTCCCATCTTGGGCCAATAGAAGAGTTGAGACAGCCGTGCCTTAGTTTTGCTAATCCCCAAGTGTCCAGCAAGTGGAATCTCATGGGCAATCCGCAACAACTCACCTCGGAACTGGCACGGGACGACCAGCTGTTTTTCCCTCAACCACTCCTTTTGGGAATCTCCGGGTACTGTCTCCCGGTACAACCTTCCTCGTTCCCAGAACACCCTCTCCTTATTAGTCACGGAGGTGGGCGTCTCAGCGAGGTGCCTCAAGTTCTCCAGGCTCGCATCTGAGTGCAGATCGGCCTGGAACTCCTGGCTGGAGGCAGCCAGAAGTGACATCAGGGTTCCTTCCTCACTGGGACCCTCTGGGACCTGCTCTGGGTCCACCTCTGGTTCAGTCTCTCCTGTAGCGGAGGAGGGTCCAGATGGCAGGGCGCTACCTGTGATTCATGCACTCTGACTGCGGGTGACAGCAGCTACGTATGCTGTCTCCCCGGGGAATTCTACAGACCCATCAGCCTGCGCTGCTCTGGGTTCTACTTCCCCATCCACCCCCAACATTTCAGGAGCAGTGCTACTTATGGGCAAGTTACCTTCCTCAGTGGCACTGGTCAGTGGCATGGCATCACCTTCCTCACGGTTCCCATGCACCTCCCCATTTCCTTGAGCACCATCGCTTGCTCCTGCTAGGGGTTCCTCAGCCGTCTCACTCCGCAGAGCGATGTGGCTGAGCACTACTGTACCTGTGGACACATCTACCCTTTCAGAAAAAGGGTTAACAGGTTCAGTTGGCACAGATACATCATTATCCCTAGGCAAAGAATGGTTGTTAGTTGCATAATCACTTAACAAAGCA
This sequence comes from Oophaga sylvatica, assembly GCA_033576555.1. Taxonomy (NCBI): domain Eukaryota; kingdom Metazoa; phylum Chordata; class Amphibia; order Anura; family Dendrobatidae; genus Oophaga; species Oophaga sylvatica. The sequence goes on from JARQOD010000091.1 coordinate 93,311, forward strand.
TTCATTGGCAGGTAATACATTCAGTTTCCCATCACTATCATCATCATTAACCTCAGGGTCAATGTTACCCTGATTATCAGGTTGGGGAGGGGTGTCAGGGACATAGTATGCGACCATCCTCCCCAAATCAGTCCCCAATAACACGTCAGTGGGCAGGTTTTCAGACACCCCCACTTCCTTCACCCCATTCCCGGCACCCCAGTCAATGAAAACCTGGGCCATCGGCAACGGACAGCCCAATCCCGGTGACAGTTATGGTTTTCCCCGGAATCAACTCTTCTGGGGCTGTCAGTTCGGGTCGGATGAGGGTTCGTTCAGCCCCAGTGTCCTTGAGGCCTGTAGCAAGACAGGGCCTCACGCGGATGTGCTGCACGTTGTCATCAATCCTACCAACCACACCACCCACCAAAAGAACAGAGGCGTTGGGCCTGGAGGCCTTGGCTAGGGGGTTCTTCTGCCTCTCCGGACAGGTGGCTGTTGTGAATGGGTTTGAGATCAGTTCTGAGCAGAGGCTCCCTCTGGTGGTTACAAGCGGTACTAGTGAGGATTGTGAGGACTGGGAATCAGGTGTTACTGATTGGTCTTATATAAGGGAGTCATTTTCCCATCAGGGTTGCCGGTGATCAATTGTTCTGGTCTGAATCCTTCTTTCCAGTTTCCCTTGTAGCCTGCTGTGTCGTGTCTGCATCTCCTGCTATCAGATAAGACAATTTCTTATTTTGTGTTTTTGCTATATTTTTGCATTTGGTCCTGCACTTCTGTGGGGGCCTTCTGGGTCCCCTCCGGGGGCTTTTGCCCTCTCAGTTTAGTCCAGCCACTGTGTTTTGTACTTTTGCTTTTTCCAGTTTTTTCAGTGGCTGCTGTTTTTGTTACACCAGAGAACTAATTTAGGTGGTAGAGGTCGTGTGATCTCAGGTGATTTTGAAATTAGTAGAGTTGGTGTTTTTTCAGGGTTTTCTGAGATTGCAGTAAGTACCCTTCCTGTCCTTTTCTATTTAGATAGTTTGGGCCCCAGCGTTTGCTCATACTATTTTCTTTCTGTGTCAGTATTTCCTCTTGTCTAACCGCCATTACATGTTTGGGGGCTTTCTATTATCTTTGGGGTTCTGCTCCGGGGCAGATAGCTTTCCTATTTCTATCTTTAGGTGTAGTTAGTTTCTCAGGCTGTGACGAGGCGTCTAGGACCAACGTAGGAACGCTCCACGGCTGCCTCTAGTTGCGGTGGTTAGTCAGGGTACTGCAATCTCATAGATTCCAACTGCTCTGGTGTATTTCCTTTTTTACCTGCACTCCTCAGCTACCGTAACATAACAGTATCACCGGCCTTAAAAATTGTATGGTACTCACAGAAGGGAAAAAATATTTTGAAGGAAGAAAAGTTGTCAGAGATATTTTTCTGTTTGTTGCATTTTTTTTTTTTTTTTTCCCTCTGTATCTCTGGGTGCTGGGGAGGATCTTTTCTCCCAATGGAGTTTGCACAGTTGTCTGGCCGTGTGGATCAGCTTGCCACTGAGGTTCAGAGTATTGCTGCATATCTTGCTAGGTTGCCTGTTGTGGAACCTAGGATCCCCATGCCAGATTTGTTTTTAGGGGATCGAGCTAAGTTTCAGAATTTCAAAAATAATTGTAAATTGTTTCTTGCCTTAAAATCTAAGTCCTCAGGAAACGCAGCGCAGCAGGTTCAAATTATCATCTCTCTCCTGCGCGGCGATCCTCAGGATTGGGCTTTTTCCCTGATACCTGGGGATCCTGTTTTGAGTGATGTTGATGCATTTTTTCAGGCTTTGGGTTATTGTACGATGAGCCTAATGTCACTGATCAAGCTGAAAAAGCCTTGTTGGCATTAAATCAGGGGCTTGATGACGCTGAGTTATACTGTCAGAGATTCCGTAGGTGGGCAGTCCTGACCAAATGGAATGACGACGCTTTGGCGGCCCTTTTCCGGAAGGGTCTGTCGGATAATGTAAAGGATGTTATGGTGGGATTCCCTGTCCCCTCTGGTCTCAATGATTCTATGTCATTAGCGATTCAAATTGACAGACGTTTGCGTGAGCGGAGAAGTATGCGTGCAGTGGTGTTGCCTTGTGAGCCAGCTGCTGAGCCCATGCAGTGTGATGGAGTGGTGTCTGGGGCACAGCGTCATGAGTTTCGAAAGCGCAATGGGTTATGTTTCTACTGTGGTGATGCCTCTCATGCTATTTCAGTCTGCCCTAAGCGGGGAAGACATTTTGCACGCTCAGTTGTCTTGGGTAGTGTTCAGACTAAGTTTTTAATAACTGTCACTCTGATATGCTCTCTGTCCTCATTTTCTGCTCAGGCTTTCGTTGATTCTGGAGCAGCTATTAACCTGATGGATTATGATTTTGCTAAACGTTGTGGGTTTCCCTTGATACCCCTACAGAAGTCTATTCCTTTACTGGGGATCGATTCTACCCCTTAGGCTGAGAATAAACCCCAGTTTTCTACTCAGGTGATAATGAGGGTTGAACCTGATCACCAGGAGTGCTGCAAATTTTTGGTTCTATATAATCTGCATGACATTATAGTGCTGGGTTTCCCTTGGTTACAGTCTCATAATCCTGTTTTGGATTGGAAATCTGTGTCTGTAACCAGTTGGGGCTGCCAATGTGTTAGTGCCAACACTCCTGTTTTTTCTGCCTCCCCCCAGGCTGAGGATGTTCCTGACTTTTTGTTTGATTTTTCTGATGTGTTTAGCGAAAGTAAATCTGCATCCTTACCTCCCCATAGGAGCTATGACTGCGCTATTGAATTAGTGCCAGGTAGTAAATTCCCTAAAGGTCGCCTTTTTAACTTGTCTGTACCTGAACATGACGCTATGCGGTCTTATATCAAGGAATCATTGGAGAAGGGTCATATCAGACCATCCTCTTCACCCTTAGGTGCCGGTTTTTTCTTTGTGGCCAAAAAAGATGGTTCATTAAGGCCGTGTATTGATTATCGTCTCTTGAACAATATTACTGTGAAATATCAATACCCGTTACCCTTGATTTCTGACCTGTTTTCCAGGTGAAAAACGCTACTTGGTTTACCAAGCTTGACCTCAGGGGGGCGTATAACCTTATTCGCATTAAGCACGGGGATGAATGGAAGACGGCATTTAACACCCCTGAAGGGCATTTTGAGTACCTTGTGATGCCCTTTGGGCTCACTAATGCTCCTTCCGTCTTCCAGTCCTTCATGAATGACATTTTCAGGGATTTTGTGGACAAGTTTCTGATTGTTTATTTGGATGATATCTTGATTTTTTCTAATGACTGGGACTCTCATGTGAAACATGTTCGAACTGTATCCCAGATTTTGAGAGAGAATGCTCTGTATGTGAAGGGATCAAAGTGTATTTTTGGCGTACAGAAGATCTCATTTCTGGATTCATTTTGTCCCCATCTGTTATTGAAATAGACCCGGTCAAGGTTCAGGCCATCTGTGATTGGGTCCAACCTACTTCATTAAAGGCTCTTCAGAGATTTTTGGGTTTTGCCAATTTTTATCGTAAATTTATTGGTAATTTCTCTGTTATTGTTAAACCATTAACTGATTTGACCAGAAAGGGTTCTGATATGGTGAATTGGCCTCCTGAGGCAGTCTCTGCATTTCAGGAACTTAAGCAGAGATTCACTTCTGCTCCTGTTCTACGGCAGCCTGATGTTTCTCTGCCATTTCAGGTGGAGGTTGATGCCTCTGAAATTGGGGCAGGTGCCGTTTTGTCCCAAAAAGATCCAGAGACCTCTAAAAGTAACCCTTGTGCCTTTTTCTCTCGAAAATTTTCTCCTACTGAACGTAATTATGACGTGGGTAATCGGGAGTTATTGGCCATGAAGTGGGCTTTTGAAGAGTGGAGACATTGGCTGGAGGGAGCCAAACATCAGGTGGTGGTCCTTACGGACCATAAGAATCTGGTCTATCTGGAATCTGCCAAGCGACTCAATCCTAGACAGGCCAGGTGGGCCTTGTTTTTCACACGTTTTAATTTTGTGGTTTCCTTTCTTCCTGGCACTAAGAATGTTAAGGCGGATGCCCTCTCGAGGAGTTTCCTTGCGGACTCTCCTGAGCTATCTGATCCCTCTGTTATTTTGAAGGAGGGTGTAGTTCTTTCCGCCATCTCGCCCAATTTGAGACTTGCTCTGGAGGGGTGTCAGGAGGATAGGCCCGAGCGCTGCCCTGTTGGAAAATTGTTTGTCCCGGACCAATGGAAAAAGAGTGTGATGTCTGAGATTCATTGTTCCGCATTGGCTGGGCATCCCGGAATTTTTGGTACCAGAGACTTGGTTAGTCGGTCCTTTTGGTGGCCTACCTTGTCTCGCGATGTCAGGGAATTTGTGCAGTCCTGCGGGACTTGCTCTCGCTCCAAGCCTTGCTCTCGCTCTAGTGGTTTGTTGATGCCATTGCCTGTGCCCAAGAGACCATGGACCCATATCTCTATGGATTTCATTTCCGATCTTCCTGTTTCTCAGAGAATGACCACCATCTGGGTAATTTGTGATAGGTTTTCCAAAATGATACATCTTGTGCCATTACCTAAGTTGCCTTCCTCCTCTGAATTGGTGCCGTTGTTCTTTCAGCACGTGGTTCGTTTACACGGCATTCCTGAGAACATTGTGTCTGACAGAGGAGTCCAGTTTGTTTCCAGATTTTGGAGGACTTTTTGTTCTAAACTGGGTGTTCAATTGTCTTTCTCCTCGGCATTTCATCCTCAGACCAATGGTCAAACTGAGAGAACAAACCAGACATTGGAGACTTATCTAAGATGCTTTGTGTCTGCTGATCAGGATGACTGGGTCTCTTTTTTGCCTTTGGCTGAGTTTGCTCTTAATAATAGGGCTAGCTCTGCCACTTTGATGTCTCCGTTTTTCTGTAATTCTGGGTTTCACCCTCGATTTTCTTCAGGACAGACGGAGGCTTCTGTCTGTCCAGGTGTTGACTCTGTTGTTGAGCGTATGCAGCAGATTTGGGACCAGGTAGTGGAGAGGTTGTCCCTCTCTCAGGAGAAGGCCCAGCGGTTTGCTAACCGGCATAGGACTGATGGTCCTCGGTTTAAAGTGGGGGACTTGGTCTGGTTGTCCTCAAAGAATATTCCTATGAGAGTAGCATCTCCTAAATTTAAGCCTAGGTTCATTGGACCTTATAAGATCATGGAGATTATTAATCCTGTTTCTTTTCGTTTGCTTCTTCCAGGGACATTTAAGATCCATAACGTGTTCCACAAGTCCTTGTTGAAGAGGTTTGTTGAGCCAGTGGTTCCTGCTGCTGTGCCTCCTGACCCTGTTTTGGTTGAGGGCAATCTGGAGTTATGTGGTTGAGAAAATATTGGATTCTCGTTTTTCTAGACGAAGACTCCAGTATTTGGTTAAATGGAGAGGTTATGGTCAGGAAGACAATTCTTGGGTGTTTGCTTCGGACATCCATGCTAGGAGACTTATCCGTGCGTATCATAGAACTCATCCTGACCGACCTGGTTGCTCAAATGAGGGTTCGGTGACCCCTCCTCAAGGGGGGGGGTACTGTTGTGAATGGGTTTGAGATGAGTTCTGAGCAGAGGCTCCCTCTGGTGGTTACAAGCGGTACTAGTGACGATTGTGAGGACTGGGAATCAGGTGTTACTGATTGGTCTTATATAAGGGAGTCATTTTCCCATCAGGGTTGCCGGTGATCAATTGTTCTGGTCTGAATCCTTCTTTCCAGTTTCCCTTGTAGCCTGCTGTGTCGTGTCTGCATCTCCTGCTATCAGATAAGACAATTTCTTATTTTGTGTTTTTGCTATATTTTTGCATTTGGTCCTGCACTTCTGTGGGGGCCTTCTGGGTCCCCTCCGGGGGCTTTTGCCCTCTCAGTTTAGTCCAGCCACTGTGTTTTGTACTTTTGCTTTTTCCAGTTTTTTCAGTGGCTGCTGTTTTTGTTACACCAGAGAACTAATTTAGGTGGTAGAGGTCGTGTGATCTCAGGTGATTTTGAAATTAGTTGAGTTGGTGTTTTTTCAGGGTTTTCTGAGATTGCAGTAAGTACCCTTCCTGTCCTTTTCTATTTAGATAGTTTGGGCCCCAGCGTTTGCTCATACTATTTTCTTTCTGTGTCAGTATTTCCTCTTGTCTAACCGCCATTACATGTTTGGGGGCTTTCTATTATCTTTGGGGTTCTGCTCCGGGGCAGATAGCTTTCCTATTTCTATCTTTAGGTGTAGTTAGTTTCTCAGGCTGTGACGAGGCGTCTAGGACCAACGTAGGAACGCTCCACGGCTGCCTCTAGTTGCGGTGGTTAGTCAGGGTACTGCAATCTCATAGATTCCAACTGCTCTGGTGTATTTCCTTTTTTACCTGCACTCCTCAGCTACCGTAACATAACAGGTGGCGCTGATATGTCCAGTATGCTTACAGGAGAAACACTGGTGAGGGTCTGATGTAGGCCTGGTGTTGGCAAAGGGGAGTTGATCCAAGGCCACCTATGTCACGAACGGCATACAGACGGAGGCCCGAGGGATCAAGGCTTAGGATCCCACCGATGCCACTAGTATGTTGACTGCAGGGATTTATACTCATCCCACTACCCAGATCCACTTAGGAACTTGCAGCTCTCCGGCGCCCCCTTACCCTCAGGTCAGTCAGGGAACTGCATATAGGATAATTAGTCGCCGAACGGGCCGCTTGGTCATGTACTGGCTATTGGGTACGCTACAGTGAGGGAATTATAACTACTCCTGGCCGCAGCCAGGCAATACACTTATAAAACCCGCTCCGTCACTGCCAGCGATGCCCAGCACACTCACACTAGCTGCCACCAGCCTCTGGGTCTAGAATGTGGGGCAGAGGCCACCCCAATTTAGTAGCGTAGTATACTTCAGGCACGTGCAAATTCGTTACAGAGCATAGAGAACGATCTAGTAATTTTATATCTTTACTCCAAAAAGTTTGACTGCGTTTATATAGTTTTTAAACAAGGTTTTAAAAATAAGGAGACAATTAAAATATTATGTACAATATGGTTACAAAATAAAATGAGTTAACATAAGGAAGATCAACTTACAGGTCTTAGATCATTATAGGCAAGCCATGCGGTCAGGGGATGGGCGACATGTCGCAATGCATCACAGACGTGCTCTACATCTGGTGTCTAAGACAGATCTGAGGCAAAATTACCTAGCCCTGCCTTATAGACCCGTGGCCGTGACATCATAAATGGGGCGGAGTTACCAGGGTCCTCCCCTTGCCTGTGGGTTGTAGTTTTGGTTCAGAAAACTCATAACTATCATAACTCAGAGTTGGAGTCTCTTACAGCGATGCACAGCGTACCATTGTACTGCGCAAGACGTTGGCATGCATTTAAGTCTAAACGCAGAGTGCCTGGGTGGATCGGCTAAGCAGGAATCTGTTTCTTGGGTTCTGCTGGTGCCAGCGCTTAGAAAATTCACTGATGAATTGGCAGATATGAAAATTTCATACTTATAACATACACAGGAGCCAAGATATTTAATCTTGAATAACTACCATACAACAAAGGAACAGGCCTTGTGGTTTCTAAACTGCTTTCAGCTGGGTTCTCAGTGGGGGCTAGCCACCTGGTATCAGATTACACTGAGTGTGTAGTGAGCTGAAGGGGGGGAAGCCCACAGCCTGCGGCTGCAAAACCTAATGAGTGCATTAGTTGTGTGGAAAGTTATAGCAAAGTATAAAGAATGGAGCTTTCATTCCAAATTATCGTCACAATACTTTTCAAGAAAGGCATCCAGGCCATTCTTAAATTTTAGTAGGGAATCACTCATTACCACATCATACGGCAGAGTTCCATAGTCACACTGCTCTTACAGTAAAGAATCCGCGTCTGTGATTATGACTAAACCTTCTTCCCTCCTGACGTAGAGGATGCCCCCTTGTCCCCATCACAGGTCTAAGAGTAAAAAGATCATTAGAAAGGTCTTTGTACTGTCCCCTCATATATTTATACATTGAAATAAGATCACCCCTAAGCCTTCGTTTCTCCAAACTAAATAACACCAAGTGTAATAACCTGTCTTGGTATTGCAGACCCCCCAGTTCTCTAATAACCTTGGTAACTCTTCTCTGCACCCGCTCCAGTTCAGCTATGTCCTACTTATACACCAAAGACCAGAACTGTACACAGTATTCTAAGTGTGGTCGCACTAGTGACTTGTATAGAGGTAAAATTATATTCTCTTCATGAGCATCTATGCCTCTTTTAATGCATCCCATTATTTTATTTTCCTTTGCAGCAGCTGCCTGACACTGGCCACTAAATGTGAGTTTGTCGTCCACCCATACACCCAGGTCTTTTTCGCAGACATTTTTGCCCAGTGTTTTACAATTAAGCACATAATTATACATCTTGTTTGTTCTACCCAAGTGCATGATCTTACATTTATCCCCATTAAAGCTCATTTGCCATTTATCAGCCCAAGCTTCTAGTTTACATAAATCCTCCTGTAATATAAAATTATCCTCCTCTGTATTTATTACCCTGCAGAGTTTAGTGTCATCTGCAAATATTGAAATACTACTCTGTATGCCCCTACAAGGTCTTTAATAAATATGTTAATGAGAAGCGGCCCCAATACTGACCCTTGTGGTACCCCACTGCAAACCGTGACCCAGTCCGAGTGTGCTCCATAAATAACCACCCTTTGTTTCCTATCCCTGAGCCAGTTCTTAACCCACTTACACATATTTTCCCCTATCCCCATTGTTCTCATTTTATGTATCACTCTTTTGTGTGGCACCGTATCAAAAGCTTTTGAAAATTCCATGTACACCATGTCCACTGCGTTCCCTTGGTCCAGTCTGGAACTTACCTCTTCATAGAAACTCCTCAGATTAGTCTGACAGGAACGGACTCTCTTAAACCCATGTTGATATTGGGCCATGAGGTTATTTTTCTTCAGATACTCCAATATAGTATCCCTTAGAAAACCCTCCAGGATTTTACCCACAGTAAATGTTAAGCTCACTGGCCTATAATTTCCAGGTTCAGTTTTTGCCCCTTTTTGAATATTGGCCCCACATTTGCTATACGCCAGTCCTGTGGTAGAGACCCTGTTATTATGGAATCTTTAAAGATTAAAAATAATGGTCTATCTATGACTGTACTTAATTCCTGCAGTACTTAGGGGTGTATCCCATCCGGGCCCGGGGATTTGTCAATTTTAGTGATTTCAGCTGCAGATGAAGGAAGGGAGACACACTCATTACTAGTGGGTAGGCGGAGCCCCAGATAGGATCAATACTTCAGATTAGGAAGCGTGTTGTCCGGCCCCTCCAGCTCGGGCTCCTCCTACTCAGGTCTTCAGTCTAAAATTTGAGGTCTCAGAGGATGGTCGCTGCTGGAAGCAGCTCCTCAGAAGATTTTATTATTTTTATCGGACAAGAGACTTGGATCACCAGAGTGGTCTAGAGGTCTCAGGGGTCTCAGCGCTGCTGGACTCCAACCTCTCCCTTGGCGGATCTGTAATTACCCTAAGGGTGGTCCCTGCAGAACCCTGCCGGCCCGGGGGGATGAGGATGGCTTCCCTGGCGGGGACGCAAACCACGCACAGGGGTCACTACGTTTCCCCGCCCTGGGGGGAAGCATGGGCACGCGCCAGAAACCCCTGGGGGTCCCTGTGGCGCTCGGCTGGTGAGTACTCCACATTTTTATAAAGATGTGTGTGAGTGATTTAACGGCTGCTGCGGCAGCCGCTGTACATTTTACATGCCGGTGACTCTGAGGAGAAGAGAGAGAGGAGTGCGCACTTTTTATTTTTGAATTTCCCGCCGCTGAGCGCGCGCTTTATGGCAGTCTCCTTTTCTGGCTCCTGTACAAGGAGTACATCGGAGACAGAGCGCGGCGGCCATTGCTGACAGGAACGCTGACAGGAAAAGCTCTCCGGACATCGCTCCTCTCCCCTCCCGACAAGAACCGTTACCAGCCAGGTGAGTCGCTTCTAGCCCGCGGGCAGAAGCTTAACCCCTTCACCCCCACAGCGCGGACGCCGTCTGGAGCACTAATGAGTGGCAGATAGCGCGGTCCTGCGGCTGTTATCGCATATAGGGCTCACACACTCTTTTCAATATCAATAAAGAGGTTGTGTGGAGCCTTCGATATTAATATTATTATTATTATTATTGCCACTATACGTTTCCGCTAACGATCCTGATAACGACGCATACTAATGCGATCGTTTGTGTGATCTTTTTTAATGTCGCTAGTAGCTGCCAATCTAGCGATCTCATTAACATCGCATAAGCGGTTAGCGATCCCCTTAATGACTTTGGCGGTCATTGCGATATACAAAACAGCGCAATTTTTTAGCGATCTTGTGGAACGTTTTTCTGTATAGTGTGGCATAGCTGTCCTGCAGCTGCGGCCTTATAAGAGGCGCTTGGCGCTCGCACACCCTTTTTCATTATCAAGGTTGTGGGGAGTCTGCTACTTTAACCCCTTCTTAGGTGGTTAACTCTTGATGGGGGACAGCTGGGGTAGCTCTCCCTTTAAGAGCTTTAACCCTTCAGCTTTTGTTTCTTCTTTAAGAAACACACTGTTCTAGTTACTGACAGGTTTAACCTGCCGTATACTGTGCAAGGACAGTCCATCTCCCAGATCCGCTACAGGATCAGTCTCGCACACGCAGACCTCGATTCATGCGTAGCGGTTGGAGGTTCCAGTGACAAAATGGAGGTCCTCACTAGTTTCTATTGATGGCCTGTCTGACCTTCTAGGTTATTTGGTGTCAGCTAGATCCTCTCAAGGAAGCGACACAAATCGGTGCCTTCCTTCTCGCATAGCGAAGATGTCCGATTCGGACAAGGAGGATCGACAAGGACACTCTGCCTCTCTCATGGGCTGTACTAATGGAGACCATGAGGGCGTTACAGTTACCGGAGGAGGTACCTAGACGTCCTGGTAAGTCGGCCCGGATGTTTCGGCTTTACAAACTGTATCCGTTTTCTACGGAGTTGTTTGTTAATTGGACCCCTTCTCCTGAAGTGAATGTCCCTTTATCCCAGCTTAGCAAATCTTCCTGGTAAAGGGAAGGCGAGTCTGCAGGACACGCTGGACAGAAAAACGGAGATGGCAACAATATCCATCTGCGAGGCCGTGGATCATAGTGTCAGGAGTCGAACTCAGTACCTCTTGTCCACTGGCCAGCAGCTCTACCATCTGAGCTATTCTGCTGGCTGCAAAGTTCCTTGCTGAACCCAGATACCATTGACTGTTCTTCCTGATTGGCTACACCTAGTGCTCTCTTGATTGGGCCTCTGATTGCCAATTACACACCCTATATAAACCTGGCCCTGTGGGTGTGTCATTGCGAGATTATTGTGCTTCCAGCCTTTAGTCAAGCTCTTTCTCCTGCTGTTCCTGCTGCTACAAACACTGCTCTCCTGTGTACCGACCTCCTGCTGCCACCTGACTACGTTATCTGCCTGCTCCTCTGCTACCGAACTGCCTTTCCTGTGTACCGACCTCCGGCTGCCACCTGACTACGTTATTTGCCTGCTTCCCTGCTACAAACACTGCCTTTCCTGTGTACCGACCTCGGCCTGCCTTCTGACTACGCTACCTGCCTCTGCTTCCCCTAGTGTTTGCAGTAACATCGGCTCCAACCCAGACGGGATCCTGACAGAATAATCTCGCGCCAAAATGGAGTCCGCTGTGAACACCCTGAGGCGGCAAGTTACGGAGCTTCAAAGTTTTTGTACTGACTCTCAAGGAAAATATGCCAAGTTACAAACTGATTTCACGGCGATACAACAGGAAGTAATTGAGCTACAAAAACAACTACTGGACGTGCGCAATTCAGGGTCCGAATCAAACGCGCGGCTGCCGCTGCCTGCAAAGTTCAGTGGGGATCGCAAGCAGTACCGAGGATTCCTCAATCAATGCCGCATATACTTCCAGATGCAACCTGCTCCCTTTACCAGTGAGAGGAAGAAAGTTTTTTTCATGATAAATCTCCTGACGGATGAAGCTCTTGCTTGGGCTTCACCTTATGTAGAAAAGACTATGCCCTCCTTAATGACCTGGAAGCTTTCATCGCAGCTATGAATCAAGTTTTTGATGACCCAAACCGCTGTGCCACAGCAGAAACCAAATTACATAATTTGCGCCAAGGACGTCGCTCTGTTGCGGAATATACATCGGAGTTCCGTCGCTGGGTGGCCGACACCACCTGGAATCCAGCGGCCCAGAGAAGTCAATTTCGACGAGGGTTATCAGAACCAGTGAAAGACGAGCTTGCCAGGGTTGAGACCCCTGACCAGTTGGAGGACTTTATTCAACTATGTATCCGGATTGACCAGAGACTTACTGAAAGGAGAAAGGAGAGACTGCGAGCACTTGGGAATAGCCCTGGCTTCTCATTTTCAGCATCAGACCACCAAGAAAAGACGCAAGTTGTGTCTGAACCGATGCAGATCGACGTCATCCGAAGACCACTCTCTGCACAGGAGAAGGAGAGGCGACGTGCAGAACATCTCTGCCTCTATTGTGGGGACCTGGACACTATGCCATCAACTGTCCTAACAAAAGGACTATAGCCTTTACCAACAACAGGTCTGCCAGCAATACGGACCTTTCTCAGCAGTCGGATTCCATCTTGCAGACTATCTCATCAGTAACGCCAGAAATAGACAAAATACATACCACATCATCTCATTTTGTAATCCCCATTCAGGTTGTAATGGGCACCCAAAAAATACAATGCTCTGCCCTGTTGGATTCGGGAGCAGGAGGAAATTTTATGGACTTAAAATTTACACGTGATAATAATATTTCCAGTAGGACCAAATCCACACCAATTGAAATGGAAACTGTGGATGGATCACCTTTGTCTTCTGGACCTGTCACGCATGAGACAATCGAACTGGAGATTTGTATCGACCCGGATCATCATGAAGCTGTCAGTTTCCACCTTATTTCATCTCCGAAATTTCCGGTTATTCTAGGGATCCCCTGGTTTTCAGTCCATAACCCTTCTATCAACTGGGCATCAAGGACCATCACCTTTCCATCTGACTACTGTAAGAATAATTGTCATAAGGAACCCCTGTTCTCCAACAAGTCCAAATCTCTGAGATTTCGCATGAGAAGGAAGAGAAACTACCACCTCAATATCAGCAGTTCTCTGATGTCTGCAGTAAGAAGAAAGCAGATCAATTACCTCCTCACCGTCCTTACGACTGTCCCATTGAATTGCTGCCAGGAGCAACCATTCCATTTGGACGGATTTACAATCTTTCCGAACCTGAATTGAAGGTATTAAGAAAGTTCCTGGATGAAAATTTAGAGAAAGGCTTTATTCGACCTTCCACATCTCCAGCTGGGGCACCCCTGTTCTTTGTTGAAAAGAAAGACTCCACTCTGCGGCCATGTATTGACTACAGAGAGATGAATAATATCACTGTCAAGAATCGCTACCCGCTACCCTTGATTCCTGAACTATTTGAGAGACTCCGTTCTGCGAAAATCTTTACGAAGCTGGATCTTAGAGGGGCTTACAACCTCATACGGATTCGCCCAGGAGATGAGTGGAAGACCGCCTTCAGAACGAGATATGGACATTTTGAATCTCTTGTTATGACCTTTGGCCTTAGCAATGCCCCAGCCACCTTTCAACATTTTATTAATGATGTATTTCGAGATTTCTTGGACCAATTCGTTGTGGCTTATCTCGATGACATTCTTATATTTTCAGACACCTTGGAAGAGCATCGCAGGCACGTCCAGTTAGTCTTGGAACGACTACAGGAGAACCATCTCTACATTAAACTTGAAAAATGTGAGTTTGAACAAACCAGTATCCAATTTCTGGGATATATCATCTCCCCAGAAGGTTTGAGCATGGATCCCGGCAAAATCAATGCTGTAGTAGACTGGCCTGTTCCAAGAAATTTAAAAGACATCCAGCGTTTCATAGGATTTGCAAATTTTTACCGAAAATTTATAAAGAACTTTTCACGGATCATACTACCAATTACTACACTAACAAAAAAGACCAAAGCATTTTTCTGGTCTCCGGAGGCACAGGAGGCTTTTGACAAGTTGAAAACTCTTTTTACGTCTGCTCCATTGTTAGTACACCCAAATCCTGAATTGCCATTTACTGTCGAAGTGGACGCCTCGGACTCTGCAGTGGGAGCCATTCTGTCTCAGCGAGTTGGGGACAAGATGCAACTTCACCCATGTGCGTTTCTTTCCCACACCATGTCATCTGCAGAAAAGAACTACGACATTGGTAATAAAGAACTGTTAGCCATTAAAGTTGCCTTCTCCGAGTGGAGACATCTTCTGGAAGGTGCCAATCACCCTGTGACTGTCCTCACGGACCACAAGAATCTTGAATTCCTCCGTACAGCAAAAAGATTGTCTGCAAGACAAGCACGATGGGCCTTATTTTTCTCAAGATTCAATTTTATAATCTCTTACCGGCCTGGTTCAAGAAATGGCAAGGTTGACGCCCTGTCCAGGATGTGTTCGGAACCTCAGGAGAGGTCTAGTAATGATGATACAATTCTAGGCCCTAAAAATTTTTTGGGAATATTGCACTCTAGAGGACTAGGTAATAGAATTAAAGATGGATATCAAGAGGACTCTTTCCTTAACCATCCTTCGGAAGACGTCGATCTTTCATTCAAAGAGGGGTTTTGGATGCAGAAACACCAAATATATGTACCTGAATCTTCTCGCCTTGAAGTCCTCAAAAGTGTCCATGATTCTAAACTGGCAGGACATCCTGGAGTTGCAAAAACACAAGACTTACTACTTCGTTTCTTTTGGTGGCCTAATTGTAGGAAGGACGTGAAGAAATATGTTTCAACCTGTTTAACATGCGCACGAAACAAGACCCCACGATCGTCTCCTCTAGGACTCTTGCAACCACTCCCAGTTCCATCCAGGCCTTGGGGATCTATTTCCATGGATTTTATTGTGGAACTACCCCCTTCCAAACAGATGACCGTCATCCTTGTCATAGTGGACCGACTCACAAAAATGGCCCACTTTATTCCAACTGAAGGAATTCCTACTGCTGAAAAAACTGCAGAACTGATGATCAAAGAGGTATTCAGGTTACATGGAATTCCTGACAGCGTGGTGTCTGACAGAGGCGTTCAGTTTACGTCAAAATTTTGGAAGAGTTTCTGTACAGCCTTGGGAGTCACGGTGAATCTTTCTACCGCTTTCCATCCTCAGTCCAATGGCCAGACGGAGAGAACGAACCAGACTTTGGAGCAATACCTCCGTTGCTTCATTTCCTATCTTCAGGATGACTGGGTGGACTATTTACCAACAGCAGAGTTTGCCTACAACAACTCCATACATAGCGCTACATCTCAAACCCCATTTTTTGCTAATTATGGAGTACATCCAGTATTTATCCCTAATCTGCCAGTGAACACTCCCATTCCTGCTGTTAATGACAGGCTTACAAAATTACAGGAATCCCAGAAGGAATTATCAGAGATATTGCTCAAGACCCAGGAAGAATATAAGGAAGCAGCAGATAAACATCGGAGAGTGCCCCCTGCTCTTCAGGTTGGAGACAAAGTTTGGCTGTCCACTAAAAACCTTAAGACACATGTGCCATCCTCCAAATTGGGTCAGAAATTCATTGGACCTTTTCAAATTTCTGCAAAAATTAACCAGGTTGCTTTTCGTTTAAAACTTCCCAACAATCTAAAGATTCATCCAGTGTTTCACATATCCTTGCTCAAACCCTTCTGTGAAAACCCGTTTCCAGGAAGAATTCAGCCACCTCCTCCACCAGAAAGGATCCGTGGTGAAGAAGAATACATTGTGGATAAGATTCTGGACTCCCGAAAATTCAGAGGTAAACTGCAGTATCTGGTACAGTGGAAGGGTTACGGACCAGAGGAAAATTCATGGGAACCAAGGGACAACGTCCATGCTCCTAGACTAACAAGAGCCTTTCATCAAAGGTACCCGGATAAGCCAGCTCCTGAGATGTCCAGAGGCCATCCTGGAAGGAGGGGAGTACTGTCAGGAGTCGAACTCAGTACCTCTTGTCCACTGGCCAGCAGCTCTACCATCTGAGCTATTCTGCTGGCTGCAAAGTTCCTTGCTGAACCCAGATACCATTGACTGTTCTTCCTGATTGGCTACACCTAGTGCTCTCTTGATTGGGCCTCTGATTGCCAATTACACACCCTATATAAACCTGGCCCTGTGGGTGTGTCATTGCGAGATTATTGTGCTTCCAGCCTTTAGTCAAGCTCTTTCTCCTGCTGTTCCTGCTGCTACAAACACTGCTCTCCTGTGTACCGACCCCCTGCTGCCACCTGACTACGTTATCTGCCTGCTCCTCTTCTACCGAACTGCCTTTCCTGTGTACCGACCTCCGGCTGCCACCTGACTACGTTATTTGCCTGCTTCCCTGCTACAAACACTGCCTTTCCTGTGTACCGACCTCGGCCTGCCTTCTGACTACGCTACCTGCCTCTGCTTCCCCTAGTGTTTGCAGTAACATCGGCTCCAACCCAGACGGGATCCTGACACATAGATTCGGTATTAAGGATCTAGGTGTACTTGTTAAGTTCCCCTGAGCCGGTTGGACCGTCTAAGGACGGCGTGGCAAGATGGATTCCCTCTATTGAGGTAGATGGGCTTTTCAAGTTTGAAGGATAATGCGTCACTGCTATCCAGGGCGCAATCCTCGGCAGTCACAGTCAGAAGAGTACTGTGACTTGGACGGTGGAAAGCGGTTTTCCAAGCAGGGTTTGCTATCTTTAGCTATTTGAATCTGACCTCACGGAGCTGATTGCCAAGGCAAAGGCAAAAGAAACAGCTTTACCGCAGCGCAGAGCTGTGACTTCTGCGTCTGGCAGGACTAGTGCCGATAGTTGTCGGCGGTCCTTTCGGTTCAAGGGATGATCCGGTCAACCCTCTGGGGGTTTGGGTCGTCTCTCTCTTTTTTTTAAAAAAAAAAAAAAAAAGGGGGAATTCTCAGAAATTCCGCATACCCTGGAAACAGAACTTCTGTTAAGACAGAAGCTGGCAAAAAAAAAAAATCCGCTAAGGCGGACTGACATCTGAATCTCACTCGAGCGCTCGAGTGGGGGGTCGTTTACTCCAATTCAAACCGACTTGGGTTTCCCGTGTGTCGGACGCCTGGGTGACACAGGTTGTGTTGGCAGGCTACTTCATAGAGTTTTCTTCTCGACCCCCGGACAGTTTTTTTTTGCCAATCTCACATTCCGTCAGAGCCAAACTATTTGTCACTCTACTGTGAGAGGTCGATTCCCTTCTGCAGAAGGGTGTGGTGATACCGGTTCCGCAGAGGACCGGGGAAGAGGATATTTTATTCAACCTCTTTGTAGTCCCCAAAAAGGAGGACAAATTTTGCCCTATTCTGGAAAGATTGAATCGGCTTGTCCACACCCGAAAATTCCGCATGGAGTCGCTTCACTCCGTTATGGCAGGGGACTTACGGCCCTGTCGCAGAACGACTTTTTGGTCAATCGACATTCGCGACGCTTATTTGCATGTTCCCGTCGGAAGAGCTTACCAGCGCTTCCTTCATTTTTGCCATAGGTCAACCACTACCAGGTTGTGGCTCGGCGATTCGGCTTGGCCTTAACGCCCAGAATTTTTACAACGATTCTGGCGTCTAAATCTCATGGCAATTCTTCAAAGACGGGGACTTACGATTCTTCCCTACCTGGACGACCTTTCGATTGTGGCGTCCTCAAAGGAGGAGGCAGTGACGGCTCGCAATCTATCCCTTCAGCTCCTGGAGGATTTCGGGTGACTGGTCAATTGGGGGAAGTCGTCTCTGGAACTGTCGCAGTCAATCCTGTTTTTGGGGATGCATTTCAACACGGTACGGGCGTTGGTGTCCCTACCTCCAGACAAGCAGGCATGTCTTCTCCGACATGTACAGATTATGAAGTCTGCGACAGCAATGTCCCTTCGGAAGGTAGGCGCCTTCTGGGTTTGATGGTGGCGTCCATGGAGGCACTTCTGTTTGCCCAGTTTCATTCCAAAGGCTCATTATGAGTCTTTGGGATCGATCGCAAGCTTCTCTGTATTGCAGCGTCATCATCTCTCACAGAGTGCGAGAATCCCTAGGATGGTGGTTACGTCCAGGAGCGTTATCCCTGGGGAAATCTTTCCTCCCTCCGAGGTGGTCGGTCATAACCACAGATGCCAGCCTGACGGGCTGGGGGGGGGTGCCTGGAACGATCTTTTGGATCCAGGGAGTATGGTCATCGGGAGAGTCTGTTCTACCGATCAACATCCTGGAATTGAGGGCAATTTTCATTTGCCTCCAACACTGGACGGTCCCTTTGAGCGGTCTGCCAGTCCGAGTGCAGACAGACAACGCGACGGCGGTCGCGTATATCAATCACCAAGGCGGGACGAGGAGTCCCAAACTCATGTTGGAGGTGTCTCGGATCCTGATATGGGCCGAGACCAGGGTTCCAGCCATCTCTGCGATTCACATTCCAGGAGTCCAGAATACCACGGCGGACTTCCTCAGTCGAGAGAAGATGGATCCTGGGGAATGGAGTCTCCATCCGGAAATGTTTGCACTACTGTGCTCCCGTTGGGGAACCCCCAAAGTGGATTTGATGGCATCCAGGTTCAATGCCAAACTACCAACCTTCATGTCCAGGTACAAGGACCCGAAGGCTGTGGCGTGGATGCTCTGGTAGCTCCGTGGGACCAGTTCGAGCTGGTCTATGTGTTTCCGCCAATTTCCTTACTTCCTCTGGTGCTGCGTTGGATCAGACTGGAGAGAATTCCGGCTATGCTGATAGCCCCGGATTGGCCAAGGAGGACGTGGTTCTCGACACTGGTGTCGCTCTTGGCAGCTCCGCCATTTCCATTTCCTCTTCGCCCAGACCTGTTATCTCAGGGGCCCGTCCGTCATCCGGACTTGGAGTCTCTGCGTTTGACGGCGTGGCTCTTGAGACCGAAATATTGACCCGTAGAGGTTTCTCAGCTGCAGCCATTGCCACTCTGCGGGCTGCTAGAAGTCCGGCCACTACTAAGATTTACCACAGAACTTGGGAAGCCTTCTTTTCGTGGTGTTCCAGTTCCTCAAGAAATCCGAGGATTTTTTCTATTCCCAATCTGTTGGCTTTTCTCCAGTACGGCTTGGACAAAGGTTTAGCAGTTAGCACTCTGAAGAGTCAGGTTTCTGCCCTGTCCGTGCTTTTTCGGAAGGCTATCGCCTCGCGTAAGGACGTGCGTTCTTTTTTTTCAAGGAGTAACCCGTCAGTTTCCACCGCGGAAGGCACCTGTGTCTCCTTGGCGACTCAACCTTGTCTTGGAGGCTCTTCATCATGTGCCCTTTGAGCCTATGGGTTCTATTAGCCTTTCGTTACTTCCTTGGAAGGTTGCATTCTTAGTGGCAGTAACCTCTTTAAGAAGGGTTTCTGAGTTGGCAGCTCTTTCTTGCTCGCCGCCTTTCCTGGAGTTTTACCCGGATCGAGTAGTGCTTCGCACACGGGGCGACTTTCTACCTAAGGTGGTGTCGCAATTTCATGTCAACCAGGATATTGTGTTGCCCTTACTTTGCCCGGGCCCGAGGAATGCAAGGAACGAGATTTGCACAAATTGGATTTAGTGCGGGCCTTGAAGTTCTACCTGTCTGTTACTCAAGGTTTTTACGAATTCCAGCAGGTCGTAGACGTGATCAACGAGCTTCCAGGGACTCTATAGCTCGTTGGATTCGGTCAGCCTTTTTTGAGGCTTACCGTCTTAAAGGCGAACCTTGCCCGATTAAGGTTCGAGCTCACTCCACGAGGGCTGTGGCTTCATCGTGGGCCTTTCATCAAGGGGCTTCGGCAGCTCAGCTCTGCCAAGCGGCGACCCGGCGTTTCGTCCACACATTTACAAAGTTTTATAAGGTGGACGTCAGTGCTTCCGCTGATGCGGCCTTAGGACGTAGGGTCCTGCAGGCAGCGGTAATCTAAGTTTTAGTTAACTTGTATTTGGCGCCTGTTGCGCATTTATCTAGGTTGCTGGGATTCTGCCTCTTTTGGTTTTTTTCCCACCCTATTTTTTGGACTGCTTTGGGACGTCCCACTAGTAATGAGTGTGTCTCCCTTCCTTCATCTGCAGCTGAAACACGGATTTTGGTAAGAACTTACCTGTAAAATCCTTTTCAGCGAAGAAGGAAGGGAGACACACGTCCCTCCCATGGCAGAAGTGTGTTGTTGTATTTACAGAAGCAGCATGGCCCTTCTCTGATAGCGATTTTCTGGGCTGAGGTCGACGCGCTACGGCTCTGTTCCAGCATTACCAGCTTATCGCAGTAGTCAGGTTCAGTGAGTAGTACCTGGGACTGTGTGGTTTTTCGTTGCAAATGCATGCATAACCTGTACTTTTGTATTTTTCTCTGAAGTCCTTCAGAAGGGGTTATGTTGCTTCGCTGGTGATATTGTTCTTCCTTAAGCTTTGGTACGACTGAAGACCTGAGTAGGAGGAGCCCGAGCTGGAGGGGCCGGACAACACGCTTTCTAATCTGAGGTATTGATCCTATCTGGGGCTCCGCCTACCCACTAGTAATGAGTGTGTCTCCCTTCCTTCTTCGCTGAAAAGGATTTTACAGGTAAGTTCTTACCAAAATCCGTGTTTTTAGATGCTGCCGTACTTCCTTCTAGGTTAAGCTGGTGACATTTAATGGAGAATTTTTGTTATCACTGATCATGTTGTCTGTCATGGGATTTTCTTGTGTAATGACAGAAAATCCCACAATGTTCACACAAATAACTTGAATCTGACAAAAGTAATAATAAATCAAAAATCTATGAAAATAAAAAATGAAAGTCAGACATTGCTTTTCATGCACATTATACAGTAGCAGGGGATACACATTATCAATTGAACACATGCACATTATACAGTAGCACGGGATACACATTATCACTTCAAAAACATACATATTTGAAACACTACCAGGGGGACCCACCCCATCAGTGGAAAACTATGAACATTTCATACAGTACCAGGGGGACCAACCCCATCACAGCTAAAATATGATTTTGAAACTGTACCAGGGTGCAAAGACACCGCACTGCACTAGCTCAGGCAGCAGTGGTGACAGATGCGTGGTAAAATTTGGGGTGGGGGATGTGATATTTACCGTCTGCTGTCCTGGCGCTCCATTGCTGTGCTGCGGAACCTGGTGCTGTGGCTGGTATTGTCCTCTTCTTCTCTTGTGCATGGTATGTCTGAGTGTCCCACTGCATGCTTTTTATATGTTTGCTGTGGGTTGGTATATCAATTGAAAAACTGGATCCGGACACTGAATCCGGCTTCTGCCGGATCTGCCGCATTGCGGCGCTCATACAGTCATGGCCAAAAGTTTTGAGAATGACACAAATATTATATTTTCACATGATCTGCTGCCCTCTGGTTTTTATGTGTGTTTGACAGATGTTTTTATCACAGACAGAAATATAATAATTGCAAACATATGAGTAACAAAAGCTTATATTGACAGTTAGAATGAGTTAATGCAGCAAGTCAATATTTGCAGTGTTGACCCTTCTTCTTCAGGACCTCTGCAATTCTCCCTGGCATGCTCTTAATCAACTTCTGGACCAAATCCTGACTGATAGCAGTCCATTCTTGCACAATCAATGCTTTCATTTTGTCAGAATTTTTAGGTTTTTGTTTGTCCACCCGTCTCTTGATGATTGACCACAAGTTCTCAATGGGATTAAGATCTGGGGAGTTTCCAGGCCATGGACCCAAAATCTCTATGTTTTGTTCCCTGAGCCATTTAGTTATCACCTTTGCTTTATGGCAAGGTGCTCCATCATGCTGGAAAAGGCATTGTTGATCGCCAAACTGCTCTTGGAGGGTTGGGAGAAGTTGCTCTTGGAGGACATTCTGGTACCATTCTTTATTCATGGCTGTGTTTTTAGGCAAGACTGTGAGAGAGCCGATTCCCTTGGCTGAGAAGCAACCCCACACATGAATGGTTTCAGGATGCTTAACAGTTGGCATGAGACAAGACTGGTGGTAGCGCTCACCTTGTCTTCTCCGAATGAGGAGTTTTCCTGATGTCCCAAACAATCAAAAAGGGGATTCATCAGAGAAAATAACTTTACCCCAGTCCTCAGCAGTCCACTGCCTGTACCTTTTGCAGAATATCAGTCTGTCCATGATGTTTTTTCTGGAGAGAAGTGGCTTCTTTGCTGCCCTCCTTGAGACCAGGCCTTGCTCCAAGAGTCTCCGCCTCACAGTGCGTGCAGATGCACTCACACTGCCTGCTGCCATTCCTGAGCAAGCTCTGCACTGCTGGTAGCCCGATCCTGCAGCTGAAACACTTTTAAGAGACGGTCCTGGCGCTTGCTGGTCTTTCTTGGGTGCCCTGAAGCCTTTTTGGCAACAATGGAACCTCTCTCCTTGAAGTTCTTGATGATGCGATAGATTGTTGACTGAGGTGCAATCTTTCTAGCTGCGATACTCTTCCCTGTTAGGCCATTTTTGTGCATTGCAATGATGACTGCACGTGTTTCTTTAGAGATAACCATGGTTAACAGAAGAGAAACAATGATGCCAAGCACCAGCCTCCTTTTAAAGTGTCCAGTGGTGTCATTCTTACTTAATCATGACAGATTGATCTCCAGCCATGTCCTCATCAACACCCACACTTGTGTTAATGGAGCAATCACTGAAAAGAGGTTAGCTGGTCCTTTTAAGGCAGGGCTGCAATGATGTTGAAATGTGTTTTGGGGGATAAAGTTCATTTTCTAGCCAAATATTGACTTTGCAAGTAATTGCTGTTAAGCTGATCACTCTTTATAACATTCTGGAGTATATGCAAATTGCCATTAGAAAAAGTGAAGCAGTAGACTTTGTAAAAATTAATATTTGTGTCATTCTCAAAACTTTTGGCCATGACTGTAGATACTCACTGTGCTGTTTGGTGACATGGGGTGTATCACTCAACATGGACCAGAGGAAGCGAAGGAAAGAGTTGTCTCAGGAGATTAGAAAGAAAATTATAGAGAAACGTTAAAGGTAAAATTTATAAGACCATCTCCAAGCAGCTTGATGTTCCTGTGACTACAGTTGCTCATATTATTCAGAAATTTAAGCTCCATGGGACTGTAGCCAACCTCCCTGGGCGTGGCCGCAGGAGGAAAATTGATGACAAATCAAAGAGATGGATAATACGAAAGGTAACAAAAGAGCCCAGAAAAACTTCTAAACAGACTAAAGGTGAACTTCAAGCTCAAGGAACATCAGTGTCAGATCACACCATCGTTGTATGAGTCAAAGTGGACTTCATGGGAGATGACCAAGGAGGACACCATTGTTGAAAACAAATTATAAAAAAGCCAGACTGGAATTTGCCAAACTACATATTGATAAGCCACAAAACTTCTGGCAGAATGTCCTATGGACAGATGAGACAAAAATGGAACTTTTTGGAAAGGCACATCAGCTCTATGTTCACAGATGGAAAAATGAAGCATATAAAGAAAAGAACACTTTCCCTACTGTGAAACATGGAGGAGGCTCTGTCATGTTCTGGGCTGCTTTGCTGCATCTGGCACAGGGTGTCTAGAATCTGTGCAGGGTACAATGAAATCTGAAGACTATCAAGGGATTCTAGAGAGAAATGTGCTGCCCAGTGTCAGAAAGCTTGGTCTGAGTCGCAGGTCATGGGTCTTGCAACAGGATATGACCCAAAACACACAGCTAAAAACACTCAAGAATGGCTAAGAGGAAAACAGTGGACTATTCTGAAGTGGACTTCTATGAGCCCTGACCTAAATCCTATTCAACATCTTTGGAAAGAGCTGAAACATGTCGTCTGGAAAAGGCAACCTTCACACGAGACAACCGGAGCAGTTTGCTCTTGAGGAGTGGCCAAAATACCTGTCGAGAGGTGCAGAAGTCTCATTGACAGTTACAGGAATTGTTTGATTGCAGTGATTGCCTCAAAAGGTTGTGCAACAAAATATTAACCCTTTCACGCCAGAGCCTGTTTTTGCCTTCGTGACCAGGCCAATTTTTTCACTTCTGACCAGTGTCACTTTATGAGTTCATAACGCTAAAATGCTTCAACGAATCCTGGTGATTCTGAGACTGTTTTCTTGTGACATATTGTACTTTATGATAGTGGTAAAATTTATTTGATATGACTTGCATTTATTTGTTAAAAAAATGGAAATTTGGTAAAATTTTGAAAATTTTGCAACTTTCAAAATTGTAATTTTTATGCCCTTCAATCAGTCACATCACACAAAATAGTTAATAAATAACATTTCCCACATGTGTACTTTACATCAGCACAATTTTTGAAACAAAAATTTTTTTTTGTTAACCCCTTCCCGACCTGTGACGCCACGTAGGCATCATGAAAGTCGGTGCCAATCCGACCTGTGACGCCTATGTGGCGTCATGAAAGGATCGCATTCCTGCGGGCCGGGTGACTGGGGTCACTGAAAGGTCACCCGACCCGCAGGCACAAGACCCTTTGTGCTTCACCACAGGGGGGTTGGCTTAACCCCCCCATGGCCACGATCGCTCTGATTGGCTGTTAAAAGTGAAACAGCCAATCAGAGCAATCTGTAATATTTCACCAATAAATTGGTGAAATATTACAATCCAGCCATGGCCGATGCTGCAATAGCATCTGCCATGGCTAGAGACAGCGATCTGACCCCCCCACATCGAGTCACGGCGGCGACCGGCCGCCGCCACCGAAAGATGGCGGTGATCGGTCACCGCCGTCACTAACAGCTCCCCTCGTCCTTGCCTCCGCTGCCCCCAGCCTCCGATCCCCCCCCCCTCACCTTCCGACCCCCATACTCACCTCTCCCGGTTCACCGATGTCCCTGGATCCGTCCCGGCGGCTGCCCGGGATTCTTTATGGGCGCCGCCATCTTGGAAAATGGCAGGCGCATGCGCAGTGCGGCCGGCGCATGCGCAGTGCGCCCTGCAGAGTCCAGAAATTTATTTTGATCACTGTGATAAACTGTCACAGTGATCAAAATAAAAAAAAAAGTAATTGAACCCCCCTGTCATAGGTAGGGACAAATAATAAAATAAAGAATTTTTTTTTTCCCTATAGGCCCTGTGCACACGTTGCGGATTTTGCTGCGGATCCGCCGCGGATTTTGCTGCGGATCAGCAGTGGATCCAGAAACCATGTACAGTACAATGCAAATAAATGGTAAAAAAAAAACGCTGTGCACATGCTGCAGATTTTTCAGCGCGGAATTGCTGCGGTTTTAAATCCGCAGCATGTCAATTCTTTGTGCGGATTCCGCAGCGATTTTACACCTATTCCATTATAGGTGTAAAACCGCAGGGAAGAAACGCAGCAAAACCGCAGTAAATCCGCTCTAAATATGCAGGTAAAAGGCAGGTCATTTTACCTGCGGATTTTAGAAAAATCCGCAAGTGAATCCGCAACGTATGCACGGGGTCTCAGGGTTAGGGTTAGGCTGGGTTCATATTGCATTATGGCAGTCCGTTAGATGGACTGCGTTTCACCGCGGTATAACGCGGTGTAACGCAGTCCGTTAATGCTGACATTCACCCATTTGTGTGCGCATCGCAACGCATGCCGTAAAGCGGCATGCGTTCGCGACGTGCCGTCATTCAGTGACGGAGCCTTGGACGCGGCCTGCAGCGTCTGGGCTCCGTCACCGCTAGCACAGATGAATCATCACTGATTCCTCTGCACTAGCGGGTATAGCATAACGCGATTGCGTTATGCTATACTGTTACCAGCCCGTCAACGCTACATGTTGAACGGGCTGGTAAAACGCAATATGAACCCAGCCTTAGGGTTAGGGTTAGAACTAGGGTTAGGGTAAGGGTTGGAATTAGGGTTAGGGTTGGAATTAGGGTTAGGGCTGGGATTAGGGTTAGGTTTGTGGTTAGGGTTAGAGTTAGGATATGTGTTAGGGGTGTTTTGGGGTTAGGGTTGGGATTAGGGTTAGGCTTGTGGTTAAGTTTATGGTTAGAGTTAGGATTAGGGGTGTGTTGGGGTTAGTGGTTAGGGTTTGTATTAGGGTTAGGGGTGTGTAGGGTTAGGGTTGTGGTTATGGGTGTGTTGGGGTTAGGGTTGGAGTTAGAATTGAGGGGTTTCCACTATTTATGCACATCAGGGGGTCTCCATACGCGACATGGCGCCACCATTGATTCCTGCAAATTTTGCGTTCAAAAAGTCAAACAGTGCTCCCTTTATTCCAAGCCCCGATGTGTGCCCAAACAGTGGTTTACCCCACATATGGGGTATCAGCGTACTCGGGAAAAATTGCACAACAACTTTGGGGGGAAAAAAAAATTGGGGACTAAAAAAGTTATTTTTGTGGAAAAAAAATGATTTTTTATTTTCTGCGTTATAAACTTTTGTGAAGAACTTGGAGATTCAAAGTGCTTACCACACATCTAGAGGAGTTCCTTGGGGGATGTAGTTTCCGCATGTTCATTCCATAAATGGTTCGCGGCATTTCAAAACGTCACTACTTCCCTTCCGAGCCTCGATGTGTGCCCATACAGTAGTTTTCTCCCACATATGGGATATCAGCGTACTCAGGACAAATTGGACAACACTTTTGGGGTCTAATTTCTCCTGTTACCCTTGGGAAAATAAAAAAATTGGGGACTAAAAGATCATGTTTGTGGAAAAAATATGATTTTTTTATTTTGATGCCCCGGCGTTATAAACTTCTGTGTAGCCCTTGGGGGTTCAAAGTGCTCACCAACATCTAGATAAGTTCCTTGCGGGTCTAGTTTCCAAAATGGGGTCACTTGTGGGGAATTTCTACTGTTTAGGCACATCAGGGACTCTGCAAACGTAACATGACGCCCGCAGACCATTCCATCAAGTCTGCATTCCAAAATGGCGCTCCTTCCCTTCTGAGCTCTCCCATGCGCCAAAACAGTGGTTCCCCCCACATATGGGGTACCAGTGTACTCAGGACAAACTGTACAACAACTTTTGTGGTCCAATTTCTCCTGTTACCCTTGTGAAAAATTATTTTTTATTTTCACGGCTCTGCATTACAAACTTCTGTGAAGCACGTGGGGGTTCAAGGTGCTCACTGCACATCTAGATAAGTTCCTTGAGGGGTCTAGTTTACAAAATGTGGTCACTTGTGGGGGGTTTCTACTGTTTAGGCACATCAGGGGCTCTGCCCGCCCGCAGACCATTCCATCAAGTCGGCATTTCAAAGCGTCACTACATCCCTTCCGAGCCCTGACGTGTGCCCAAACAGTGGTTCCCCCCCACATGTGAGGTACTAGCGTACTTAGGACAAATTATACAACAACTTTTGGGGTCCAATTTCTCTGTAACCATTGTGAAAATAAAAAATAGTGGGCTAAATAATCATTTTTTGAGGAAAAAAAATGATTTTTTATTTTCACGGCTCTGCGTTATAAACTTCTGTGAAGCACCTGGGGGTTCAAAGTGCTCACTGTGCATCTAGATAAGTTCCTTAGGGTGTCTAGTTTCCAAAATGGGGTCATTTGTGGGGGAGCTCCAAAGTTTAGGCATACAGGGGCTCTCCAAACATGACATGGTGTCCGCTAACGATTGGAGCTAATTTTCCATTCAAAAAGTCAAATGGCGCTCCTTCCCTTCTGAGCCCTGCCGTGCGCCCAAACAGTGGTTCCCCCCACATATGGGGCACCAGCGTACTCAGGAAAAACTGGACAAAACTTTTGGGGTCCAATTATCCTGTCACCCTTGGGAAAATAAAAAATAGTGGGCTAAAAAATGATTTTTGAGAAACAAAAATGATTTTTTTATTTTCACTGCTCTGCGTTTATAAACTTCTGTGAAGCACTTGGGGGTTCAAAGTGCTCACTATTCATCTAGATAAGCTCCTTGGGGGGTCTAGTTTCCAAAATGGTGTCACATGTGGTTTTTTTTCACTGTTTAGGTACACAGGGGCTCTCCAAAGGCTCATGGTGTCTGCTAAGGATTGGAGCCAATTTTCCATTCAAAAAGTCAAATGGCGCTCCTTCCCTTCTGAGCCCTGTCGTGCGCCCAAACAGTGGTTTATGACCACATATGAGGTATCGGTGTACTCAGGATAAATTGTCCAACAAATTTTAGGATCCATTTTATCTTGTTGCCCTTGTGAAAATGAAAAAACTGAGGCTAAAAGAAAATTTTTGTGAAAAAAAAGTACTTTCTTTTTTTTACGGATCAATTTGTGAAGCACCTGGGGGTTCAAAGTGCTCACTCTGCATCTAGATAAGTTCCTTGGGGGGGTCTAGTTTCCAAAATGGGGTCACTTGTGGGGGAGCTCCAATGTTTAAGCACACAGGGACTCTCCAAATGCGACATGGCAACCGCTAAATATTCCAGCATATTTTCCATTCAAAAAGTCAAATGGCGCTCCTTCCCTTCTGAGCCCTGCCGTGGCCCAAACAGTGGTTTATGACCACATATGAGGTATCTGTGTACTCAGGAGAAATTGCCCAACAAATTTTTGGGGTCCATTTTATCCTGTTGCCCATGCAAAAATGAAAAAATTGATGCTAAAAGAAAAATTTTGTTGGAAAAATTAAAATGTCCATTTTTTCCTTCCACGTTGCTTTAGTTCCTGTGAAGCACCTGAAGGGTTAATAATCTTCCTGAATGTAGTTTTGAGTAGCTTGAGGGGTGCAGTTTTTATAATGGTGTCAATTTTGGGTATTTTCTGCCATATAGACCCCTCAAAGTGACTTCAAATGTGAGGTGGTCCCTAAAAAAATGGTTTTGTAAATTTTGCTGTAAAAATGAGAAATCGCTGGTCAACTTTTAACCCTTATAACTTCCTAACAAAAAAATGTTGTTCCCAAAATTGTGCTGATGTAAAGAAGACATGTGGGAAATGTTATTTATTAACTATTTTGTGTCACATAACTCTCTGGTTTAACAGAATAAAAATTAAAAATGTGAAAATTGCGAAATTTTCAAAATTTTGGCCAAAGTTCAATTTTTTTCACAAATAAACGCAAAAATTATCGACCTAAATTTACCACTAACATGAAGCCCAATATGTCACGAAAAAATATTCTCAGTATCGCTATGATCCGTTGAAGCGTTCCTGAGTTATTACCTCATAAAGGGACACTGGTCAGAATTGCAAAAAATGGCAGGTCATTTAGGTCAAAATAGGCTGGGTCATGAAGGGGTTAATAACTTATAAGGGTTAAAAGTTGACCAGCGATTTCTCACTTTTACAACAAAATTTACAAAACCATTTTTTTAGGGACCACCTCTCATTTGAAGTCAGTGATAGAAAATACCCAAAAGTGACACCATTCTAAAAACTTCCCCCCTAAAGTTACTCAAAACCATATTCAAGAAGTTTATTAACCCTTCAGGTGCTTCACAGGAATGAATGGAATGTGGAAGGAAAAAAATAAACATTTACTTTTCTTTCACAAAAAATTTCCTTTAGACCTCTTTTTTTTTTTTTTTTCGCAAGGGTAACAGGATAAAATGGACAATACATTTTGTTTTGCAATTTCTCCTGAGCATGCTGATACCCCATATGTGGGGGAAATCTACTGTTTGGGCACACGGCAGGGCTCGGAAGGAAGGTGCGCCATTTGACTTTTTGAATGTAAAATATGCTGGAATAATTAGCGGTTGCCATGTTGCGTTTGGAGAGCCCCTGATGTGCCTAAACAGTGGAAACCTCCAACAAGTGACCCCATTTTGGAAACTAGGGAACTTATCAGATGTGTATTGAGCACTTGAACCCACAGGTGCTTCACAGAAGTTTATAATGTAGAGCCGTGGAAATAAAAAAAACATTTTTCACAAATCTTTTTAGCTCCATATTTTGCATTTTCATAAGGGTAACAGGAGAAATTTCTCCATACAATTTGTTGTGCAATTTCTCCTGAGCACGCCGATGCCCCATATGTGGGAGAATACTACTGTTTGGGCGCATGGCAGAGCTTGGAAGGGAAGGAGCGCCATATTGGAGAGCAGATTTTGCTGGAATTGTTTGTGGGTGACATGTCACATTGTCAGAGCCCCTGAGGTGCCAGAACAGCATAAGCCCCCAAAAGTGACTGCATTTTACAAAATACTTCCCTGAATGAATTCTTCTAGTGGTGCAGTGAGCATACTGACCCCACAGCTGTTCCATAGAAAATTATACCATTGGGCAGGGATAAAAAATAATTACACTTTTACCACTAAAATGTTGTTTTAACCCCAGATTTTACATTGGAAAATAGGTAGATAGGTAAATGGTCACTACACCCATAGATGAATTCACAGAGGGGTGTCATTTCCAATTCCCAGAGGGTCACTCCAAAATGGGGTCACTTTAGGGTGACTGCTGTTATGGCACTTTGGAGAGCCGCTAAGTGCAGAACAGAATCCCCCTGAAGTGACCCCATTTTGGAAATGACACCCCTCTGGGAATTCATCTATGGATATAGTGACCATTTTCACTACATGGATGATTTCCAGAAATACGTAGTGGAAGTTTTAGAGCAAAAATGTCATTGTAGTGCCCAATATATTGTGCCCAGCTTGTGTCTTGGAGACGTCCCCCCACCTACCCCCGGAAATTGTCAAGTCAGCTCTACTCAAATGTGTCTGTCACTAAATAAACCAAATGCTTGAATGTCAAAACAGTGTAAAAACGTGGTTCTGTGTGGAGATTGTAAAGCAGTGATGGAGGCATGAGGCTGGCAATGATGGCATTGTGGGTAATAATAGCGGGTATCATGCCTCGTTCCTCTCTTGGAA
Source organism: Oophaga sylvatica (assembly GCA_033576555.1). Taxonomy (NCBI): domain Eukaryota; kingdom Metazoa; phylum Chordata; class Amphibia; order Anura; family Dendrobatidae; genus Oophaga; species Oophaga sylvatica. The sequence goes on from JARQOD010000091.1 coordinate 124,023, forward strand.
CATACACGACATCTTCTCTGGGGTTCTTTCTTGTTTCAGTTACTGGGATGAGAGCAATAAAATGTCACTCAGTGAGTCTTCTGACATCTTCAGATTATAAAGGATTGGCGGGAACAAAATATTCAAAAACAAGATTTTCAATGACCTTTTCCTGATAATGAAGGAAAGTATCTGCATTTCCGTTTTTTTTGTATAACACAGAAGAATTATATGTGGCCACCTGAAACAAATACCGTATATACTTGTGTATAAGCCGAGATTTTCAGCCCATTTTTTAGGGCTGAAAGTTCCCCTCTTGGCTTATACGCGAGTCATATGCGGGGGAGCGGGGGTGTCGGATCATACTCACCCCTCCGCTGGCGCGTCTCTGCAGCCCCCCTGCTTCTCCCACGTTCTCCGGCTCCTTCCTGCAGCGGTCACATGGTACTGCTCATTAAAGTCATGAATATGCACATATTCATGACTTTAATGAGCGGTACCACATGACCGCTGTAGGACAGAAGAGCTGCGGAGACCACCGGGAGAAGAAGAGAGGCCGCAGAGAGTGACGCGCCGGCGGAGGGGTGAGCATAGCGATATTTACCTATCCCCGGTCCACCGCTGCACTGCTCCCTCGTCCGACTCCTCTGGCTGTGAATGTTCAGGCAGAGGGCGCGATGACGTCGTTAGTGCGCGCCGCACCCTATGCCTGATCATTCACTGCCGAGGACCCGGAAGTGGGAGCAGCGCAGCGGTGGACTGGTCGGGTGACAGGTAAATATCTCAGGTGCCGGGGTCCTGAGCGAGCGGTGACACCGGCACCTGTCCCCCATAGCACGCCCTTGTCACCGCCTGCTGAGGACACCGACACCTGGCCCCCATCGACGAGAGGTGAGTATGTCATTTTCTTTGCAGCAGCAGCGCGGCAGCATGAAGGACGTATACTATGGGGCATAATCTGTGGAGCATATGGGGCATAATCTGTGTAACATATGGGGGCATAATCTGTGGAGCATATGGGGGCATAATCTGTGGAACATATGGGGGCATAATCTGTGGAGCATATGGGGGCATAATTTGTGCAGCATATGGGGGCATAATCTGTGCAGCATATGGGGGCATAATCTGCAGCATATGAGGGCATAATCTGTGGAGCATATGGGGGCATAATCTGGAGCATATGGGGGCATAATCTGTGCAGCATATGGGAACATAATCTGTGGATTATATGGGGGCATAATCTGTGCAGCATATGGGGGCATAATCTGTGGAGCATCATATGGGGGCATAATCATTTTTCACCCTAGGCTTATACGCGAGTCAATAAGTTTTCCCAGTTTTTTGTGGCAAAATTAGAGGGGTTGGCTTATACACGGGTCGGCTTATACATGAGTATATACGGTAAATGACTAACTTATTATACCAGGTGTGAGACAGTGAGAGTATGTGTATTGAATGGGGTGTACATTTCACCTAGATACTTTGCTGACTGGTATAAGGGAAATGTATGGCTTTGTAAACCTAGTGGTAGAGAAAGGTCACTACACCTTACATTCAGTACACACTTGCAGCTCAGGCCTGAAACCATTCAGCTGTTAATTAGGAGACCAGAAGTAGGTGTCTGCAAACACAGACAGAGAGCTCGCTTAGTCTGGACACAGGAGGGGTCCAGGCACAGAAGCAGTCTCCAGGAGTGTGAGCTATCTCAGTCTGGGTGCTCGATGTACCCCGGACACAGGAGTAGTCTCAGTGAGAATCCGTGCGAATAGCGGCTGAATAGGAGGGGAGCTCTCTCAAGTCTGGACATTGAAGGTGCCTTCAGACACAAGGAGGAGACTCTGTGAAACTCCACGCTGGTAAATGCTGAACATATGTGTTGTTTTGGCCCAGGCTGGTAGAGCCGGGACCCGGATAGATAGGGAAATCTATCTAAGTGTAGTAAGTGGCTAGACAAGCCCAGGTCTTCTGTTTATGATTTGTTTTATGTCTTGTTTGCTGTGGACTTTAATAAAACTGGTTGCGGCCAGTTTTTACCAGAACTGCTGTCTCTGAATGAACTGTTTCTATGCCATTCTGTCTACCCGGACGGCGATCCCAGAGCTATATCCCCTGAAAAGCTTACACAGGTATATGATTTTCTTGATGCCTGGTATGGCTGTAGAACCTGATCTGCAAGGTCCACACCCCCCATATATTTGTTGTAGTCAATGACAGACACAGGTTTTGGAGTAGTGGATCCCTGTTGGTCTGCAGTGGCCCTTGTGGCATCTGTGTGGATCAAGCTCAGGATAAAAATATCTTTATTAGCCTTATACTTAAGGACAAGCAGCTCTCCATTGCGTAAAGCCCCTGACTGCCCCTTTCGGTACTTTTTGTTAACCAATGATTGTGGAAACCCCTGATGGTTTTTGTGAATGGTCCCACAAGCCCCTATGTTATGTTCAACCCGACTTTTAATTAGGGGTATGCTGGTGTAGTTGTCAACATACAGATTGTAGCCTTTTTGTAAAAATGGAGTTATCCGCTCCCAAACGATTTTTCCAGATGTCCCCAGATAAGTAGGGCATCCTGGTGGGTTTAGTTGGCTATCTTTCCCCTCATAAATGCGAAAAGCTGATGTGTAGCCGGTTGAACTCTCACACATTTTATAGAGCTTTATTCCAAACCTTGCCCTCTTAGAAGGAATAAATTGATTGAGGTGCCGTCTTCCTTTGAATTTTACAAGGGACTCATCAATGGAAATGTTTTCTGTTGAGGTGTAGAGCTTTAAGAACTTTTCTGTCAAGTCTTTGATGATGGGTCTGATTTTGAATAGTTTGTCATGTTCTCGGGCATTTCTTGTGGCGTTGACTATTGTTGTTAAAATGCCAAAATCTCATGAGCATTTGATAACGGGTCCTAGAAAGAACGGCAGAAGACATAGGGGTGGCTTGAACAGGGCGGTTGGACAAATAGGACCGAATGCTCGTTTTTTTAAAGGGAATCTGTCACCTATTTTTCCCCTATGAGATGCGGCCACCTCCATCAGAGGCTTATCTACATCATTCTGTAATGCTGTAGATAAGCCCCCGGTGTAACCTGAAAGATAAGAAAAACGAGGTATATTATACTCACCTGGGGGGACGGTCCGGTGCGGTCTGGGTCCGATGGATGTCGTGGTCCGGGTCCTCCCATCTTCTAGCGATGACATCCTCTTCCTTGCTTCTGCCGCGGCTCCTGCGCAGGTGTAATTCTCTGCCCTGTTGACACCCATTGGACCCGGACCGCCCCCCAGTGAGTATAATATAACTCGTTTTTCTTTCAGATTTACATCAGGGGCTTATCTACAGCATTACAGAATGAATCTTGAAATGGTGTCTCTAATGAAACTTGGGATCTCGCGCACGAGGGGCTATAAATGAAAATCAACCCATGCGCTCAAGTGTTCCCCTATGGAATCAATCCCGGAAACTATTGGTCTTAGGGGAGGGGGAAACACTCCCTTATGTTTCTTTGGAAACGCATGGTATAGAGGTATGACTGGATGTTTATTAAAAAGATAATCAGCAATTTTTTTGTCAAACACTTTCATACATAGACCTTCTTGGATAATATTATATAATTGTTGATTATATTCTAAAGTGGGATTACCAGATAGTTCTTTATAAATATCATCATTTTCAAGGTCTGAAAAAACCAACTTTCTATGACAGGGGTCGACAAAGTTGTTCAGAATCTAGGAGCCAGCCAAAAAATTTAGGAGCCAGAATTTTTTTTTTTTCATTTCATCATCATCGCCTCCCCATCATCATCGACTCCTCATCATCATCATTGCCTCCCCATCATCATCATGGCCTCCCCATCATCATCAATGCCTGCCCATCATCATCATCATCGCCTCCTCATCATATCATCGCCTCCCCATCATCATCATCGCCTCCCCATCATCATCATCAATGCCTCCCCATCATCATCAATGCCTCCCCATTATCATCAATGCCTCCTCATCATCAATGCCTCCCCATCATCAATGCCTCCCCATTATCATCAATGCCTCCCCCATTATCATCAATGCCTCCTCATCATCATCAATGCCTCCCCATTATCATCAATGCCTCCCCATTATCACTGCCCTCCCCCCACCACCATCACACATGCAGCACACAAGCACTCTCTCATATACACACACACACTGATGCACACAGACACACACACATCACATCTCACCTGTCCGACGTCCGCGCTCTCTTCCACAGCCGGCCGCTGAATGATGACGTCATTCAGCGGCGCTGCTGTGAGAGGAAGCGCCGGTGCCCCCTGGAGCCCGGAGCTGCGGCAGCGGAGGCACGGGAGAGGTAAGTATTGTGCCAGCTGCTGCCGGAGCCCTGAGCAGGCGGGGGCGGGGCTGACACCGCTCTCCTCCGCTAACGGGCGCCGGGGTGCCCGACGGCGAGTGGGCCCCCGCCTGCTCAGGGCCCCGACAAACCCGGGTGCCAGGCATGATTTTCTAGGCACCACTGGCGACCTGGCGCCCGGGTTTGTCGAACCCTGTTCTATGAAGTCCAGCATCCATAAGAACTATTGTGCCACTTTTATCAGATTTCTTAATAATTAAATCCTTATTATTTTTTAGCTCATCCAGTGCTAGCCTCTCCTGTGTGGTTAAATTATCTTTATGATGTTTATCCTTCATGGACTCTGATTTTAAAGCGATGAGGTCCTTTTCTATTACGTCCTGAAACTGATCCAGAACGCCTGGTCTGGATTGAAGTGGATAGAAAAAAGGATTACTGGTAGAAAACCTGTTACTAATTGATAGAGACTCGCAGCTGGATTCTTTTTTCAAAGCATTGAGACATAGTAGAGCTTTTTGCTCAGGAAAAGTTCTCATCGTATCGGGAAAACTATAATCAGGTTCCACTTGGAAAGGAGGAGAGATTTCTTGCTCACTTTAAAGAAATGACATTTGACGGTCAAGTTACAGGCAAATCTATTAACATCCAATAACGTATTGAAGAGGATAAATTGGTTGGATGGAGAAAAGCCGAGACCCTTGTTGAGAAGGGAAATCTGTTCCTCAGATATGATGTAACTGGATAGATTAGATTCTAGAATTTCTTTTAAAGGCGCTTCCTCTGACGAATGGGGTAGCGGTTTCTTTCTGTGCTTTCTCCCCACACATTTCTGTCGTTTTTTGGGGGATCATTGGTGGGTCTGAGAGGTGCTTTTTTATGGTTAGTAAACAGTCTTTTGAGGCTGCTGGTTGATGCCACGGAAGAGTCTGAACGGTCGTCAACTGAAAACACGAGACATCAGAGGTATCCTCTGAGTCCCTAAAGCTGACTCTGTTGCTGTTACTTCTCTTGTTGTAAAAACGTTTTTTGAGGATGGAGTGGGGTTTGTTATGCCAATTATAAACCCTATTTAGGGTATAATCTTCTACATCCCGTGCAAATTTTTTTTTTATTATTTCAGTGATATTATTATCCAACTAGGCAATATTTTCCTTTATTCTGTTATTATAGAACTCAAATTCTTTTGATGCGGTAAATTCTTTCAAAGAGGTCTGTAAATTCTACATTTCCGTTTTGAGGGATTTAAGTTCGATGTCTTCATACTTGATAATTACTGTATATACTCGTGTATAAGCCGACCCGTGTATAAGCCGACCCCCTAATTTTGCCACAAAAAACTTTGAAAACTTATTGACTCGTGTATAAGCCGGGTGTATAAACTGCCCTCCTGCTCTGTGCTGCCCCGTCCTGCTCCTTGCTCCCCCATCCAGCTCTGTGCTCCCCCATTCTCCTCTGTACTCCCCCCCTCCTGCTCCGTCCTCCGCTGTGCTCCCCCATTCCTTCTCCGTCCTCCTGTGCCCCCCCGTCCTGCTCCTCTGTGCCCTCCATCCTCTCCCCCGTCCTGCTCCGTGCTCCTCTGTGCCCTCCATCCTCCCCCGTCCTGCTCCGTGCTCATTGTCTTCCTCCATGCTTCCCCCGTCCTCCGTTCTTCCCCCATCCTCCTCCATGCTTCCACCGTTCTCCCCCCCCCGTCCTGCTCATGCTTCCCCCGTTCTCCGTTCTCCCCCGTCCTCCTCATGCTTCCCCCGTCCTCCGTTCTCCCCCCGTCCTCCTCCATGCTTCCCCCGTCCACCGTTCTCCCCCCCCCGTCCTGCTCCTTGTCCTCTCCTCCATCATACTCACCCCTCCCCGTGCCATCGCTGAACGTCCCTGCAATCCTGCGTTCTCCCCGGCTTCCTGCAGCTCTCCAGCACTGAGCGGTGATGTAATTCCGCTCATTAAGGCCATGAATATGGAGGCCACGCCTATGGGAGTGGCGTCGCGTCCATATTACATGACCTTAATGAGCGGGTATTACGTCACCGCTCAGTGCTGGAGAGCTGCAGGAAGCCGGGGAGAACGCAGGATTGCAGGGACGTTCAGCGATGGCACGGGGAGGGGTGAGTATGATGTCCCAGCCACCGGCTCCTGACGCGGCATCCCTCCCCCGCTGGTTTCTGCCCTATGACTCGTGTATAAACCGAGGGGGCATTTTCAGCACGAAAAAAGGTGCTGAAAATCTCGGCTTATACACGAGTATATACAGTAAATCAATTTTGATGAGCATTGACTAAGAATCAAATTCCTCTCATTCTGGAAATCATCGTTGAAGATGGTAGTGGGATTTTTTCTGAGGCGTAAGCCTCTGGGGATCATGTCCTTATTGTCATATGTTTGTAAGGTCCCCATATCTTAGTTTCTTTAACCATCTTTTTTCAAGTTGTGACATTAAATCCTTTAACTTGTCAGTTTCCACATTGTTGAAAGGTATTTAGTTGTTAAAGACCGCAGCTAGCTTATCCAGTCTTGCTGTGTGGTCATTAATATCTCGCTGCATTGCGATTCCATTTTGTACCTAAAAGGATCTGCTACAATTTTGCATGCGTGAATTGAGTTTTTGACAGAAAATGTTTTTCCATTTTAAAGTTGCCAGTCAATAAATTTTAGTTTTTACTCTTCCAACCCACGCTGGATTTCTCTTTAACTTTAGAAGAAACCCTAACTTTAGCCTAACAGTAACCTTAACTTTAGCCTAACAGTAAGGCCGGAGTCACACTAGCGAGAAACGCGGGACGATTGCAATGCGAGAAAAAAAATCACATTGCACTCGGACCAATGTTAATCTATGGGGCAGCTCCCAGCAGCCGATTATTTCTCGGCCGTTTTATAAAGGCTGAGAAAATTGCAACATGCTGCGATTGTCACCGTATTACGCCCGTAATACGACAATGCAAGTCTATAGGGGCGAGAAAAATACGGATTACACACAGACCAGACGTGTGACTTGCGAGGAATACGCACCATATTTAGAAAAGCAGGAAATTCAGTGCGCTATACTGTAAAATCACACTGACAGGTTTAATAAAGAATGTAAAGAATAGATATATACACATAGAATATATATATATATATATATATATATGTGTATATATATATATATATTATATATATATACACGTCATTGTGACACATACACAGCCTCAGTGACGTCAGCGGTAGTTAGTGAGGCTGCGCGGAGTCCCTGGCTGACCTGAAGTGAACTTGATAGCGTGGGAAAAAATCAATTAAGTTTCCCACGCTAATCAGTTCATCTCTGGTCAGCCGGGGAGGCTACGCAGAGATTAACTCATTCATTCTGCGGGGGGTTTACAGCAGGGCTTTTAGCATTATAGCATTAGCACCGGTCCCTGATGTAAACCAGTTAACCCCTTCAGATGGATTGCAGCGTAGGACCTGACTGAACAGCGGAGAGGTATGGATATTGTTGCTTTTTTATTTTATTACAGGAGACAATGGATTCAGAAGGATTACCAGTATAATAAAATTTGGTCAAAAACTGTGTAATTATTTTATTAAAATACTTTTTAATTAATGTGTGCTTTTTTAACCATTTACTACAATAGGATTAATAATGGAAAGTTGTCTTTATTGACAACTCTCCATTATTAACCCGGATTAATGTCACCTTCAATAGCAAGGTGACATTAACCCATGAGCCACCGCTAAAGGCAATGGGAATAGAGAGGCTAAGTGCCAGAAAAGGCGCATCTAATAATAGATGTTTGTTTTTGGGCTCCCACTGGCTACTATGGTCCCTCTCTAGGTTACTAATATCTGTCCTCTCTCACTGGATTTCCCTGTCTGGCGGAGAAAATACTGCGGGAGCCTACGCATTTTTTTGCAACAAATTTACACATTAAATTAACACCTACATGTATGAAATTTTACACACATGCACTCATCTAATTATTAATCAAAACCATATATCAAACTACATGAAATTAAATGGTTTACTTTATAATAATAATAACAATCCTTATTTATATAGCGCCAACATATTCCACAGCGCTTTACATTTTAACACAAATCTTAAGCAACAACCTTAACAATACAATAATTAAAGCAAAATAAGATGACCCTGCTCGTGAGAGCTTACACTCTACAATGAGGTGGGGGAGATACAAAGTACAGGTGTGTATATACAATGGTGTATTTACAATGATGGTCCAGCCATCTTGAGGGAGTGAGGGATGGATGGAGATAGGGAACGGGCTACACACGCACACTTACAGTCATGGCCAAAAGTTTTGAGAATGACACAAATATTATATTTTCACATGATTTGCTGCCCTCTGGTTTTATGTGTGTTTGACAGATGTTTTTATCACAGACAGAAATATAATTGCAAACATATGAGTAACAAAAGCTTATATTGACAGTTAGAATGAGTTAATGCAGCAAGTCAATATTTGCAGTGTTGACCCTTCTTCTTCAGGACCTCTGCAATTCTCCCTGGCATGCTCTCAATCAACTTCTGGACCAAATCCTGACTGATAGCAGTCCATTCTTGCACAATCAATGCTTTCATTTTGTCAGAATTTTTAGGTTTTTGTTTGTCCACCCGTCTCTTGATGATTGACCACAAGTTCTCAATGGGATTAAGATCTGGGGAGTTTCCAGGCCATGGACCCAAAATCTCTATGTTTTGTTCCCTGAGCCATTTAGTTATCACCTTTGCTTTATGGCAAGGTGCTCCATCATGCTGGAAAAGGCATTGTTGATCGCCAAACTGCTCTTGGAGGGTTGGGAGAAGTTGCTCTTGGAGGACATTCTGGTACCATTCTTTATTCATGGCTGTGTTTTTAGGCAAGACTGTGAGAGAGCCAATTCCCTTGGCTGAGAAGCAACCCCACACATGAATGGTTTCAGGATGCTTAACAGTTGGCATGAGACAAGACTGGTGGTAGCGCTCACCTTGTCTTCTCCGAATGAGGCGTTTTCCTGATGTCCCAAACAATCGAAAAGGGGATTCATCAGAGAAAATAACTTTACCCCAGTCCTCAGCAGTCCACTGCCTGTACTTTTTGCAGAATATCAGTCTGTCCATGATGTTTTTTCTGGAGAGAAGTGGCTTCTTTGCTGCCCTCCTTGAGACCAGGCCTTGCTCCAAGAGTCTCCGCCTCACAGTGCGTGCAGATGCACTCACACCTGCCTGCTGCCATTCCTGAGCAAGCTCTGCACTGCTGGTAGCCCGATTCCGCAGCTGAAACATTTTTAAGAGACGGTCCTGGCGCTTGCTGGTCTTTCTTGGGCGCCCTGGAGCCTTTTTGGCAACAATGGAACCTCTCTCCTTGAAGTTCTTGATGATGCAATAGATTGTTGACTGAGGTGCAATCTTTCTAGCTGCGATACTCTTCCCTGTTAGGCCATTTTTGTGCATTGCAATGATGACTGCACGTGTTTCTTTAGAGATAACCATGGTTAACAGAAGAGAAACAATGATGCCAAGCACCAGCCTCCTTTTAAAGTGTCCAGTGGTGTCATTCTTACTTAATCATGACAGATTGATCTCCAGCCATGTCCTCATCAACACCCACACCTGTGTTAATGGAGCAATCACTGAAAAGAGGTTAGCTGGTCCTTTTAAGGCAGGGCTGCAATGATGTTGAAATGTGTTTTGGGGGATAAAGTTCATTTTCTAGCCAAATATTGACTTTGCAATTAATTGCTGTTAAGCTGATCACTCTTTATAACATTCTGGAGTATATGCAAATTGCCATTAGAAAAAGTGAAGCAGTAGACTTTGTAAAAATTAATATTTGTGTCATTCTCAAAACTTTTGGCCATGACTGTACACTTTGAATGACTTTGATTAGTGAACGTGATAGGCCGCTCTGAACAAATGTGTTTTGAGGGAGCGCCTGAAACTGTGCAAATTGTGGATGGTCCTAATTTCATGGGGTAGAGCATTCCAGAGGATTGGCACAGCGCGGGAGAAGTCTTGGTGTTGGGAGTGGGAGGTATGGATTAGTGCAGAGGTTAGTCGAAAGTCGTTTGCAGAGCGCAGCAGTCGGTTAGGCCGATAGATAGAAATGAGGGAGGAGATGTAGGGGGGTGCTGCACTGTGGAGAGGACGGGCAGGGTGATAGACAGAAATGAGGGAGGAGATGTAGGGGTGCTGCACTGTGGAGAGGACGGGCAGGGTGGTAGGTAGAAATGAGGAAGAAGTTAGGGGGTGCTGCACTGTGGAGAGCTTTGTGGGTGAGAACAAGTACTTTGAATTGGATCCTATAATGAATGGGCAGCCAATGTAAGGACTGGCGAAGAGCGGACGCGTCCGAGTACCGATTAGCCAGATGGATGACCCTGGCTGCTGCATTAAGAATGGACTGGAGAGGGGATAGTCGAGTAATGGGGAGGCCAAGTAATAGAGAGTTGCAGTAGTCCAGGCGGGAGTGGATCAGGGCGACAGTGAGGGTTTTTGTTGTTTCCATGGTGAGAAAAGGTCGGATTCTAGAGATGTTCTTTAGGTGTAGGTGGCAAGAGCGGGCAAGAGATTGTATATGGGAGGTGAAGGAGAGATTGGTGTCAAACATAACATCCAGACAGCAAGCCTGCTGCCGGAGTGTTATTATGGTGCCACCCACGGAGAGGGAAATGTCAGATTTAGGGAGGTTAGTAGATGGCGGGAGCAGAAAAAGTTCAGTTTTGGAGAGGTTGAGTTTCAGATAGAGAGCGGACATGATGTTGGAGACTGCAGACAGTCACTGGCGTTCTGTAGGACAGCGGGGGTAAGGTCGGGGGATGACTTGTATACTTGTGTGTCATCAGCATAAAGATGGTACTGAAAGCCAAATCTGCTGATGGTCTGTCCAATTGGGGCCGTGTAGAGAGAGAGAAGGGGGCCAAGGACTGAGCCCTGAGATACCCCGACAGCGAGAGGAAGAGGAGATGACGTGGAGCCAGAGAACAAAACACTGTAGAAGCGGTCAGAAAGATAGAAAGAGAACCAGGAGAGAGTAGTGTCCTTAATGCCTAGTGACTGGAGCCTAGAGAGTAGGAGACGGTGGTCAACTGTGTCATATCATGTCGGGTTCTATAATGATTTTACAGAAGCCGGCAATTGAATTAGCGGCTATTCTGCTATGTAGAACTCAATGAACTATAAATATATATATGTGTCTCAATGACATTTGTGTGTATGCATGTGTATGTATATATACAGTTAGGTCCATAAATATTTGGACAGAGACAACATTTATCTAATTTTGGTTCTAGACATTACCACAATGAATTTGAAACAAAACAAATCAGATACAGTTGAAGTTCAGACTTTCAGCTTTCATTTGAGGGTATCCACATTAAAATTGGATGAAGGGTTTAGGAGTTTCAGCTCCTTAACATGTGCCACCCTGTTTTTAAAGGGACCAAAAGTAATTGGACAGATTAAATAATTGTAAATAAAATGTTCATTTCTAGTACTTGGTTGAAAACCCTTTGTTAGCAATGACTGCCTGAAGTCTTGAACTCATGGACATCACCAGACACTGTGTTTCCTTCTTTTTGATGCTCTGCCAGGCCTTCACCGCGGTGGTTTTCAGTTGTTGTTTGTTTGTGGGCCTTTCTGTCTGAAGTTTAGTCTTAAGCTATGGTTCACGTCCGGAACAAGGCTTGACGGAGCAATCGCTCCGTCTAAGCCGCCTTCTGACGCGCGATCTTTCGGAGGTGTTCAGGAACTCCGGACCTCGAAAACGCAGGGCTATGCCCTTGTATCGTTGCGGCGACGCACGTCGCATCGAGAACATCTGCGTCTAAAGACGCGCCATGTCGTGCGGTTTGCATGGATTGTACGCTGGTGAGAGGATTCTTGAAATCCCTCACATGTGTACATTGACGTGTGTTTGGGCTCGCACGCACGCGCAACACGCAGGTTTCCTGACGTGGAAACTCACCCTAACAAGTGAAATGCATGTTCAATTGGGTTGAGATCAGGTGACTGACTTGGCCATTCAAGAATATTTCACTTCTTTGCTTTAATAAACTCCTGGGTTGCTTTGGCTTTATGTTTTGGGTCATTGTCCATCTGTAGTATGAAACGACGACCAATCAGTTTGGCTGCATTTGGCTGGATCTGAGCACACAGTATGGCTCTGAATACCTCAGAATTCATTCGTCTGTTTCTGTCCTGTGTCACATCATCAATAAACACTAGTGACCCAGTGCCACTGGCAGCCATGCATGCCCAAGCCATCACACTGCTTCCGCCATGTTTTACAGATGATGTGGTATGCTTTGGATCATGAGCTGTACCACGCCTTCGCCATACTTTTCTCTTTCCATCATTCTAGTAGAGGTTGATCTTGGTTTCATCTGTCCAAAGTATGTTCTTCCAGAACTGTGCTGGCTTTTTTAGATGTTTTTTAGCAAAGTCCAGCCTAGCCTTTTTATTCTTGATTCTTATGAGTGGCTTGCACCGTGCAGTGAACCTCTGTATTTAATTTCATGCAGTCTTCTCTTTATGGTAGATTTGGATATTGATACGCCTACCTCCTGGAGAGTGTTGTTCACTTGGTTGGCTGTTGTGAAGGGGTTTCTCTTCACCATGGAGAGTATTCTGCGATCATCCACCACTGTTGTCTTCAGTGGGCGCCCAGGTCTTTTTGCATTGATGAGTTCACCAGTGCTTTCTTTCTTTCTCAGAATGTACCAAACTGTAGATTTTGCCACTCCTAAAGTTGTAGCAATTTCTCGGATGGGTTTTTTCTGTTTTTTGCAGCTTAAGGATAGCTTGTTTCACCTGCATGGAGAGCTCCTTTGACCGCATGTTTCCTTCACAGCTAAACCTTCCAAATGCAAACACCACACCTCAAATCAACACCAGCCCTTTTATCTGCTTAATTGAGAATGATATAATGAAGGGATTGCCCACACCTGTCCATGAAATAGCCTTGGAGTCAATTGTCCAATTACTTTTGGTCCCTTTAAAAACAGGGTGGCACATGTTAAGGAGCTGAAACTCCTAAACCCTTCATCCAATTTTAATGTGGATACCCTCAAATGAAAGCTGAAAGTCTGAACTTCAACTGCATCTGATTTGTTTTGTTTCAAATTCATTGTGGTAATGTCTAGAACCAAAATTAGATAAATGTTGTCTCTGTCCAAATATTTATGGACCTAACTGTATATGTATTCTATGTGTATATATCTATTTTTTCTTTTGTGATTTAAAACCTGTCATTGGGATCCATTATGTCTTTTTTGCAAGCCGGCGAGAAAATCTCGCCAGACGGATGACACACGGATGCAAGGAAATCGCATCCTCGCATTGCACACAGATGACATATGGATCACTGTTCAGGGAACATTTGTGCGATTCTCGTCCATGAAAAACGGACCGATTTTTTTTTTACATTTTTTTATACGTTGTGTGTGACTCCAGCCTAACCCTAACTTTAGCCTAACAGTAACTCTAACTTCAGCCTAAGAGTAACCAAAACTATAGCACTAACCCTAACCTGCCTTATCTGTTTTCTTACTTTATAACGGATCGCTGATGACACAGCTGTTGGCAGCAGCACTTGTAATACTGTTTCTCCTCTAATCTCTCACTGACAGGAGATCTGAGGAGAAACAGCGTTTTTATGAGGCAGATCGCCCGGGAAAGTTCATTGCTACAACAAACTTTCCTAGTGATTTGTCTCATTGGCTGGTGTGGCGCTGACGTCATCAGGACCTGAACCAATCAGATCTCGATGAGGTCGGGGGTCACAGGAAGCATTATGCATTGGAATCTCCTCATTATAAGGTACGTGGGGGTCCCGATGAGCACAAAACCGCCGACCGTAGACAAACGTCGGCGCTGCACAAAGCCCTGCTAGGCTGACATTTATTACCATTGGCGGTCATGAAGTGGTTAAGTTAAGGGTACCGGCATTTCTGTCCAGGCCTATTTCATGAGTTTTATTTTTTTTTTCAAATTCTGTGGTAGCATGGCTGAAAGCAATGTCTGACTTTCATCTGTTCATTTTCACAGATTTTTGATTTATTACTTTTGTCAGATTCAAGTTATTTCTGTGACCATTGTTGGTTTTTCGGTCATTAAACGAGGGGTACCAACAATTTTGACCACGTGTGTAGGAGGAGTGAATATTTCGACTCCACAGCCACTTTCCGGTAATTACCACGCAGTGGATGTTGGAGAGTGAAAATTACACATTCGCCATTTTCTTACCCAGCACATAATGCCCAGATTGTGCTCCAGGAGACTCACACAGCAAATTAAGTGGATTCTTCTCACTATAATATTGCTAAATACAGGGATAATAAATGTTGTTTGATCTCACTGCAAGACTCAGAAGTGAGTGCGGATTTTGCTGGATTGGTTTATAGAAACTCTGTTGCTTTTCAACAGCCTTTGAGCCACTAGTAGTGTGGGAACCTCTGTTTTTCCATTGACAGATGATGGACCTGAGTGGGGACTTGTTTTTTGTGTGATGAGAATTGGTATTATTTTCACCTACATAACATTGATTGGTTTCTTTTTATTCGATATTTGGGAGGCAGAATGAACAAACAGTTGAACACCACACACTACTGGCTCATCCAACAAGGTTTTCTATTAGACTGTGAACGTCATTGTCTTGGTAAATAATTACAGTTTTTACATAGCTTGCAATTTTTATGGACAGTTTAAGTAGAAATGTTCAAAAATAAAAAAACTAAAGGATATTTTATTAAAATAAATTGTTTTTTATCTTGAGCAGATAACTGTACCAGGAGATCAGAGGGACAGCTGACATCTTCAACTTCAAAATCTGATGATCTTGAGATCCTACAAGATACAACTGAAGTGAATGCCATTACTCCAGATACATCATCATCCATTCACAGCAAAGATCTGTCATCTGATCCTATGAAACAGATCCCATCTTCTGATTCATTACTGACTACTAAGGAAAATCAAAGTCACAAAAGAGGCATTAAAAAACAAACTGCTCCTAAAGCAAAGAAGTCATTTTCATGTTCAGAATGTGGGAAATGTTTTAACCATAAAGGGCATCTTGTTAGTCATCAGATAACTCACACAGGGGAGAAGCCTTTTTCCTGTCCAGAATGTGGGAAATGTTTTAACCTTAAAGGGAATCTTGTTAAGCACCAAATAACTCACACAGGGGAGAAGCCTTTTTCCCTGTTCAGAATGTGGGAAATGTTTTACTGCAAATCCGATTTGGTTATACACCAAAGAACTCACACAGGGGAGAAGCCTTTTTCCTGTCCAGAATGTGGGAAATGTTTTAACCGTAAACGGGCATCTTGTTAGTCATCAGATAACTCACACAGGGGAGAAGCCTTTTTCCTGTTCAGAATGTGGAAAATCTTTTAACTTTAAGGGAATCTTGTTAAGCACCAAATAACTCACACAGGGTTCGAGAAGCCTTTTCATGTTCAGAATGTGGGAAATGTTTTACCTGCAAATCCGATTTGGTTTATACACCAAAGAACTCACACAGGGGAGAAGCCTTTTTCCTGTTCAGAATGTGGGAAATGTTTTACCCAGAAAGGGAATCTTGTTAGACATCAGAGCAGTCACACAGGGGAGAACCTTTTTCATGTTCAGAATGTGGAAAATGTTTTAACTCTAAAGGACATCTTGTTATTCACCAGAGAACTCACACAGGGGAGAAGCCTTTTTTCCTGTCCAGAATGTGGGAAATGTTTTAACCTTAAAGGGAATCTTGTTAAGCACCAAAGAACCCACACAGGGAGAAGCCTTTTTCCTGTACAGAATGTGGGAAATGTTTCAACGGAAGTGCTTCTTGTTAGACATCAGAGCGTCAACAGGGAGAAGCCCTTTTTT
>JARQOD010000091.1:140271-177771 GCA_033576555.1 Oophaga sylvatica
GGGGTATCAGCGTACTCAGGACAAATTGTACAACAACTTTTGGGGTCCTATTTCTCCTGTTACCCTTATGTGGAAAAAAATATGATTTTTTTATTTTCACGGCTCTACATTATAAACTTCTGTGAAGCCCTTGGGGGTTCAAAGTGCTTACCACACATCTAGATAAGTTCCTTTGGGGGTCTAGTTTCCAAAATGTGGTCACTTGTGGGGGGTTTCTACTGTTTAGGCACATCAGGGGCTCTCCAAGCGCAACATGACACCCGCAGACCATTCCATCAAAGTCTGCATTTAAAAACGGTGCTCCTTCCCTTCCGAGCTCTGCCATGCATCAAAATAGTGGTTCCCCCCCACATATGGGGTGTCAGCGTACTCAGGACAAATTGCACAATAGCTTTTGAGGTCCTATTTCTCCTGTTAACCTTAGAAAAATAAAAATTTTGGGGCAAAAAGATTATATTTGTGGAAAAAAATATGATTTTTTTATTTTCACGGCTCTACGTTATAAACTTCTGTGAAGCACTTGGGGGTTCAAAGTGCTCACCACACATCTAGATAAGTTCCTTGGGGGGGTCTAGTTTCCAAAATGGAGTCACTTGTGGGGGGTTTCTACTGTTTAGGCACATCAGGGGCTCTCCAAACGTGACATGACACCCGCAGACCATTCCATCAAAGTCTGCATTTGAAAGAGGCGCTCCTTTCTTTCCGAGCTCTGCCATGCGTCAAAATAGTGGTTTACCCCCACATATGGGGTATCAGCGTACTCAGGACAAATTGCACAATAACTTTTGGGGTCCTGTTACCCTTTGGAAAATAAAAATTGGGGGTGGAAAGATCATTTTTGTGGAAAAGATAGGATTTTTTAATTTTACAGCTCTACGTTATAACCTTCTGTGAAGCCCTTGGGGGTTCAAAGCTCTCACCACACATCTAGATAAGTTCCTTGGGGGGTCTAGTTTCCAAAATGGGGTCACTTGTGGGGGGTTTCCACTGTTTAGGCACACAGGGACTCTCCAAATGCAACATGGCGTCCAATCTCAATTCCAGCCAAAAAAGTCAAATGGCGCTGCTTCCCTTCCGAGCTCTGCCATGCGCCAAAATAGTGGTTTACCCTCACATATGGGTATCAGCGTACTCAGGACAAATTGCACAATAACTTTTGGGATCCTCTTATCCTTTGAAAAATAAAAATTGGGCGTGAAAAGATCATTTTTGTGGAAAAATATGATTTTTAAATTTTATGGCTTTACGTTATAACCTTCTGTGAAGCCCTTGGGGGTTCAAAGTGCTCACCACAGATCTAGATAAGTTCCTTGAGGGGTCTAGTTTCCAAAATGGGGTCACTTATGGGGGTTTCCACTGTTTAGGTACATCAAGGACTCTTCAAACGCGACATGGTGTCCGCTCTCGATTCCAGCCAATTTGACATTCAAAATCTCAAATGATGCTCCTTCCCTTCTGAGCACTGCCGTGCGCCTAAAGATTGGTTTTCCCCCACACATGGGGTATCCGTGTACTCAGGAGAAATTTTACAACAAATATTGAGGTTCACTTTCTACTGATACCCTTGACAAAATTTAAAAAATTGTGTCGAAAGAAAAATTTGGGGAAAAAAAGTTAAATGTTCATTTTTTCCTTCCACATTACTTCAATTCTTGTGAAGTACCTAAAGGGTTAATAAACTTCTTGAATGTGGCTTTGAACACTTTGAGGGGTGCAGTTTTTAGAATGGTGTCACTTTTGGTATTTTCTGTCACATTGACCCCTCAAATTCACTTAAATGTGAGGTGGTCCCTAAAATAAATGGTTTTGTAAATTTTGTTGGAAAAATGAGAAATTGCTGGTCAACTTTTAACACTTGTAACTTCCTAACAAAAAAATATTTTGGTTCCAAAATTGTGCTGATGTAAAGTAGACATGTAGGAAATGTTATTTATTAACTATTTTTTGTGACATATCTCTCTGACTTAATGGCATAAAAATTAAAAATTTGAAAATTGCAAAATTTTCAACATTTTTGCCATATTTCCGTTTTTTTTTCATAAATAAACGCAAGTTATATCGAAGAAATTTTACCACTATCATGAAGTACAATATGTCACGAGAAAACAATCTCAGAATCGCCAAGATCCGTTGAAGCGTTCCAGAGTTATAAGCACATAAAGTGACAGTGGTCAGAATTGTAAAAATTGACCTGGTCTTTAACCTACAAAATGGATTGGTCGTTAAGGGGTTAAAAACTTTATAAACACTGTCAAACTTTTTGGAGTAAAGATATAAAATTACTAGATCGTTCTCTATGCTTTGTAACGAATTTGCACATGCCTGAAGTATACTACGCTAATAAATTGGGACAAAACAAAAATTTTTTTTTTTTTTTATCCCAAGATTAAAAATTAAATGAATAACGAAAATAAATAAAGTAAAAAACCTTTATTAATAGTGGTTATAACCCAGTACATAAAAAAAAAAAACTACATTCATAAACAACTCATCCCTAGGGGTTTGAGAGTAAGGGTGCACACACTCATTGTAATTGAGATAAATATTTATTGCGTTGGAAAGTTTGAATGATACGTCTAAAATATATGTAACTATTTTAAAACTTATGCAATCCTGCAGTTTAGATAAAAAAAATTGAAGGGAAATGTATAACTAACATAAGAAGAGAAATTATCTGAGGAACAAACAATGGAAATAGAACTTTTCAATTGAACCAGGAAATGGATTTATGGGTTAACAAACATCAAGAACGGGGTTAGATAAAAAACAGTAGATCAATAAAAATCAGATTTCGCATCTGGTAATGTATACAGATGGAGAGAAATGCAAACAAGGCTTTGATGAGGGATAGAACTTTTTCTCTCACATCTAACCCTCCAATGAGTAATGTGTCTGGTGCCTCCTCTTCCGTCTCTAATATGACTATTTCAACTCCTAAAAGGAAACATACTTTGAGATTCCAGCCTAATAAACGTAATTCTACATATTCACCTGAAAATAGCATAATTCATTCAAGGTAATCAATTTGAGTGAACATTCTCTGTCGCAAATTGAACTCAATGTGTTAAATAAGGGTTTGATGTTTTGCCCTACATCTAATTTTGATGAGTTCAATGCAATTAAGGATTTACATCTTTTCGCTAGGAAACTTCTGTTTAAACGGTTCTTTCATAATGAGAATAACTTTAAATTGTTTCCAACAGAGACGGAACAGGAGGCACTGGCCATCCTGGAGGAGTTAGCTAGAGAACACAATAAGGAGGATGATATGGTACCTGCTTCTATTCGTTCTAAATCGAAAAAATTCCCTCCTACCTCTATATGTCCAGCAGTGGATGTCTTTGTGAAAACGGTAAGTGATGAATTTAAAAGGATTCCTATATATCCTCACTATAATAATATTAGCAAAGAAGAAAAAATGGCCCTAACAAAACTTAAAAACACGGATTTTGGTAAGAACTTACCTGTAAAATCCTTTTCAGCGAAGGAAGGAAGAGAGACACAGTTATTCATAACTCGTGGGTAGGCGGAGCCCCGACAGGATTGACACCTCAGATCAAAAGCGTGTTGACTGGCCCCTTCCAGCTCGGGCTCCTCCTACTCTAGCTCCTTCAATTGTAACAAGCTTTAGGGAAGAGCAAGATCACCAGCGGAGCAACATAACACCTTCTGAAAGATTTCAGAAAAAAGAACACAAGAATACAGGTTATGTATGCAATATGGAAAAAACCACAGAGTTTCAGGTATTACTCACTGAACCTGACTACTGCGATGAGCTGGCGATGCTGGAACAGAGCCTTAGCGCGTTGACCTCAGCCCAGATAATCGCTATCAGTGGGAAGTCACGCCGCATCTGAAAAAACAAAAACACTTCTGCCTTGGGAGGGTGCTGTGTCTCTCTTCCTTCCTTCGCTGAAAAGGATTTTACAGGTAAGTTCTTACCAAAATCTGTGTTTCAGCTGCAGAATGAAGGAAGAGAGCCACAGTTATTCATAACTCGTGGGACGTCCCAAAGCAGTTCAAATTAAGGGTGGGAAAAAACCAACAAAAGGCAGAAACCCAACAACCTAAATAAAAGCGCAACCAGCGCTAAACACAAGTTCATGAGAACTTTAAACTACAGCCGCCTGCAGGACCCTACGTCCGAGGGCTGCATCAGCGGAAGCACTGACGTCCACCTTATAAAACTTTGTAAACGTGTGGACGGAGCGCCAAGTCGCCGCCCGGCAGAGTTGAGCTGCCGAGGCTCCTTGATGAAAAGCCCACGATGAAGCCACAGCTCTCGTGGAATGGGCTCGAATCTTACCCAGGCAAGATTCCCCTCTAAGATGGTAAGCTTCCAAGATAGCTGACCGAATCCAACGAGCTATAGTGTCCTTGGAAGCTCGTTGACCACGCCGACGCCCTGCTGGAATCACAAACAGGGAGTCCGACTTGCGAAAACTTTGAGTAATAGACAAATAAAACTTCAAAGCCCGAACTAAATCCAATGTGTGGAAAGCCCGCTCTTTCGCATTCTTCGGTTCCGGACAGAATGAAGGCAACACAATATCTTGGTTAACATGAAATTGTGAAACCACTTTGGGTAGAAAATCCCCCCGTGTGCGAAGCACTACACGATCCGGAAAAAACTCCAGGAAAGGAGGCGAACAAGAAAGAGCTGCCAATTCAGAAACCCTTCTCAAAGAGGTGACTGCCACCAAGAAGGCCACCTTCCAAGAAAGTAACGAAAGACTAGCAGAGTCCATAGGCTCAAAAGGCCCATGCTGAAGAGCCTCCAAGACAAGGTTAAGCCGCCAAGGAGATACTGGTGCCTTCCGCGCCGAAAACCGACGGGTTACTCCGCGAAAGAAGGAACACACGTCCCTACGCGAGGCAATAGCTCTCCGAAACAGGACGGACAAAGCAGAAACCTGACCCTTCAGAGTGCTAACTGCCAAACCTTTGCCCAACCCGTACTGCAGAAAAGCCAACAGTTAGGAATGGAAAATTTCCTCGGGTTCCTTGAAGACCCCGAACACCACGAAAGGAAGGCTTCAAATCCGGATGACGAACGGGCCCCTGAGTCAACAGGTCCGGACGAAGAGGAAGTGGAAATGGAGGCGCCGCTAACAGCGACATTAGTGTTGAAAACCACGTCCTCCTTGGCCAATCTGGTGCTATCAAAATAGTTGGAACTCTCTCTAGCCTGATCCGACGCAGTACCAGATGAAGTAAGAATATCGGCGGAAATACGTAAATCCGTTGGAATTGATTCCACTGAGCCACCAGGGCATCCACCGCCACAGCCTTCGGGTCCTTGTACCTGGACATGAACCTCGGTAACTTGGCATTGACCCTGGACGCCATCAAATCCACTTGGGGAGTTCCCCAACGGGAGCACAGCAGGGAAAAAATCTCCGGATGAAGACTCTATTCCCCTGGATCCATCTTCTCGCGACTGAGAAAATCCGCCGTAACATTCTGAATCCCCGGAATGTGGATTGCAGAAATAGCTGGTACTGTGGCCTCGGCCCAGATCAGAATCCGAGAAACCTCCACCATAAGTCTGGGACTCCTTGTCCCCCCTTGGTGATTGATATATGCAACCGCTGTCGCGTTGTCCGTCTGCACTCGGACTGGCAGACCGCTCAAAGGGACCGTCCAGTGTTGGAGACAAAGGAAAATGGCCCTCAATTCCAGGATGTTGATCGGTAAGACAGTCTCTTCCGATGACCATACTCCCTGAATCCAGAGGTCGTTCCAAACACACCCCCCAGCCCATCAGGCTGGCATCGGTGGTTATGACCGACCACTTCGGAGGGAGGAAAGACTTCCCCAGGGACAATGCTCCTGGACGTAACCACCATCCTAGAGACTCTCGCACCCTGCGAGAGATGGTGACACTGCAATCCAGCGATTGCGAACGATTCCAATGACTCAGGATGAACCTTTGGAGAGCTCTGGAATGAAACTGGGCAAACGGAATTGCCTCCATGAACGCTACCATTAATCCCAGAAGACGCATACACTTCCGAAGGGACATTGTTGTCGAAGACTTCATGAACAGTACATGTCGAAGAAGACATGACTGTTTGTCCGAAGGTAGAGAGACCACTGCCCGTACCGTGTCGAAATGCATTCCCAAAAAGAGGATTGCCCGCGACGGTTCCAGAAACGACTTCTCCCAATTGACCAGCCAACCGAAATCCTTCAGCAACTGAAGAGACAGATTTCGAGCCGTCACTACCTCCTCCTCCGAGGATGCCACGATCAAAAGATCGTCCAGGTAAGAAAGAATCGAAACCCCCTGCCTTCGAAGAAGTGCCATGAGGGGCGCCAGAATCTTTGTAAAGACTCTGGGCGCTGAGGCTAAGCCGAATGGCAGAGCCACGAACTGATAATGGTCTTGACCTATGGCAAAGCGAAGAAAACGTTGATGAGCCCTTCCTACGGGAACATTCAAATAAGCGTCGCGAATGTCGATCGACACCAAGAAATCGTTCTGGGACAGAGTTGCCACAACGGAGCGAAGCGACTCCATAAGGAACTTCCGGGTGTGAACATGCCGATTCAATCTTTTGAGATCCAGAATCGGGCGGAATTTTCCCTCCTTTTTGGGAACCACAAAAAGATTGGAATAAAATCCTTTTCCCCGGTCCTCTGGAGGAACCGGTATTACCACACCCTTTTGTGGAAGAAATCCGACTTCCCGCTGCAGAGCGACAAGAAGCTCGGGCTCTGATGGAATGCGAGACTGGCAAAAAATGTCCGGGGGTCGAGAAGAGAACTCTATGAAATAGCCTGCCGACACAACCCGCGTTACCCAGGAATCCGGAACGCGAGACATCCAAGTCTCCTTGAATTGGAGCAGGCGACCCCCCACTCGAGAGTCCTCGAGTGGACCCCTGGCGTCAGTCCGTCTTGGCGGGCTTCTCATCAGATTCCTGCTTGTCTTGACGGAAATTTTGCTTCCAGGGGTGCGAGATTTCTGGGAGGACTTTTTCCCTGAGAAAGAGGAACGACTCGATCCCCAAGAGGACTGACCGAATCGTCCCCGGCCCCGAAAGGACCGTCGACCACTATAGGTACCAGGCCTGCTAGACCCAGAAGCCATAGCCCTACGCTGTGGTAACGCTGCTTCTTTTGCCTTTGCCTTGGTAATCAGCTCTGTGAGATCAGACCCAAAAAGATGACCACCCTTGTAAGCTAAGGCCAGCAAACCTTGTTTGGAGACCGCGTCCCCGGTCCACTGTCTAAGCCACAAGGCTCTTCTGACTGTGACCGCCGAAGCTTGCGCTCTGGACAAAAGAGACGCAGTATCCAGACCCGCATCATAGATATAGCGGGCTGTAGTCTCCAACCATTCGAAAATCTCCTCCATGTCAGTCAACGGAGATCCATTTTGCCAAGCCGCCTTTAGACGTTCCAACCAGCCTAGAGACGCCTTAGAAGCACACATGGATCCTAACACCGCTCTGAATCCATGACCCGCGGCCTCATAGTTTGATTTCGCCGCCAAATCCGTTTTCCTGTCCAGCGGTTCCTGAAGACTCGCCTTCCCTTTTACAGGAAGCAAAGATGATTTACTAAGCTGGGATAAAGAAACATCCACTTCAGAAGAGGGAGTCCAATTATCCCTCAATTCCGCAGAACACGGATAAAGTGCGTCAAAGAAACGTGTTCCATGAAAACGTTTATCTGGACACAGACGTTCCTTCTCTATTGCAGTAGTAAGCTCATCCAGAGCTGGCAATGTTGACCGCGACGTACGGTACTCCTGGTACAATCGTGCAGATTTACCAGGACGACTAGTTACCACCTCCGGTAACTGTAAAACTTCTCTCATGGCTTCAATAAAAGCCTCTGTACGTCTCACAAAAGAAGACGAACGCCCCTGCTGTTCCTCCTTATCCGAATCGGATATCTCCCCATCTGAACTTAAAGGAGAACCCATCCCCCATCCAAATCAGAGACATCTGATTCACTACGCGGAAAGGACGGTAACGGCCTGCGTCGCTTCCTATCCTGAGAGGATCTAGGTGACACATATTAACCTAGAAGGTCAGACAAGCTATCAAGAGAACTAGCGATAGCATCCAATTTTGCATCACTGTGACCTCCGACCGCAGCGCTAGACGCTGTCGAGGTCTGCGTATCAGATTGCCGAAGCGGCACTGGAATATGGTCCGCGGCCTCTGAACCCTGTTCCGACATGCCTGCACACTGTAAACAGCAGGTCAAATGACGGTAACCAGCCAAAATGCGGGTTTTTTTTGTTTTTTTTTAAATGCAAAAAACAGACGCTGAAGGGTTAAAGCCCTTAACAGATAGAGCTACCCCAGCTGAATATGAGCCAAAAAACGCTGGCAGAGATAACCCTCAGCAAGGATTAATGTCGCTGACTCTCCACAATCTTTCTATTGTGTGAGTCCCAGTGCAAGATAGCGCTATCTCAGCGCTGTGGGGTGAGGAATAATCACTCACCCAGCTGGCCGGGTGATATGCCGGAGGAGAGAGGAGCAGAGTCTGAGGAGCCCGGGAGCCCTATAATGGCTGCCGTGGTGAAGAAGCCGGAAGAAAAGCACAAGAACGCGCGTCTTCCTGCAAAAAGACCGGGAAGCGTGAGGCCACGCCCCCCGCTAGCTCCAAAAAATGAGCGCGAAACTCCTCGCTCCTGCTCCCCCTCCCTGTCCTGCAGGCATCTGCCTGCGGACAAATACATTACATTATATGTACCAGCGCTGTTCACCGCAGCGCTGAAAGCACACTGACAAATACCGTAATAGCGCTGCCCTCAGCAGTCGCTAAAGCACTCACACACTATTATAAATAAATGCGGAGTACTCACCAGCCGAGCGCCACAGGGACCCCTCGGGATTTGTGGCGCTTGTGCCCATGTTTCCCCCCAGGGCGGGGGTCGCAGTGACCCTAGTGTGCGGTTTGCGCCCCCGCCAGGAAAACCTTCCTCATCCCCCAGGGCCGGCCAGATTCTGCAGGGACCATCATGTAATTACAGATCCGCCAAGGGAGAGGTGGGGGTTCAGCAGCACTGAGACCTCTGGACCACTCCTGGTGATCCAAGTCTCTTGTCCGATAAAAATAAAAAATCTTCTGAGGAGCTGCTTCAGCAGCGATCCATCCTCTGGGACCTCAAATCGTAAACTGAAGGAGCTAGAGTAGGAGGAGCCCGAGCTGGAAGGGGCCAGTCAACACGCTTTTGATCTGAGGTGTCAATCCTGTTGGGGCTCCGCCTACCCATGAGTTATGAATAACTGTGGCTCTCTTCCTTCATTCTGCAGCTGAAACTTGGAAGATGTTATCTTCAAACCCTCTGATAAAGGAGGAAATATTGTGGTGTGGCCGAAAGTGATGTACGAAGCGGAAGCTTTTCGGCATCTAAGGACTAATAACTGCTATAAGAAATTGACTTTTAATCCCTTAAACAAATTTAAAATGGAACTTATGATAATCTTACAAAAAGCCCGTGATGAGGATATTATCTCTAAGGAACTCTTTTTGGCCTTACAGGTTACTGAACCCACAATATCCACTCTGTATTTTCTGCCCAAAGTACATAAAAACCACAGGACGCCACCAGGAAGACCTATAATATCTGGCTGTAACAATTTTCTGGAAAATGTCAATAAATATATAGAATCACAACTTCAACCATTGGTACATGAATTACCATCCTACATTAAAGACACTAACGATTTCCTTAAGAAAATAGATGGACTCTACATCGAGGCAGATACCTTATTGGTGACAAGCGATGTAGAGTCATTGTATACCAACATTCGCCATAACGATGGTATTAAAGCGTCACAATTTTTTCTGAATACATCTAGTATCCCCACATCAAAGAAATTGTTTATTATTGAATTATTACGTTTTGCACTTTCACATAATTTCTTTTTATTTAAGGAGGCCTTCTACCTGCAGCTCCAGGGAACAGCGATGGGGGCGTCTTTTGCGCCCTCATACACCAATTTGTTCCTGGGGCTGTGGGAGAGGGATCTCTTTTTATCTGATCATTTGTCTTCTATGGATCGTGTTCTATTTTGGGCACGATACATAGATGACATTTTTTTTTGTTTGGCGTGGCACTAGGGAATCGTTAGGAGAATTTTTTGTGACATTGAATGATAACCTATATAATATACATTTAACATATCGTGTTGATGATACAACTATTGACTTTCTGGATGTGAAAGTTAATAGAGATGAAGCAAATTGTTTACAGTCAGATTTATTCCGGAAATCAACGGCTGTCAATGCACTGTTGCATGCGACATCTTCCCATCCACCTACTCTGATAAAATCTATACCGATAGGGCATGTGATGAACGGGCACCCAGTCCGCCACACGGTAGCCCGGGGGTCACGGCTTGTGATCCCACCGCTGCCACCACATGTGATGGAACGTGCACACACACGACGGCTGCTGCCGTCCGACCCAGTAAACTGCAGGGATTTATAACTATCCCACTTCCACTTAGGAACTTGCAGCTCTCTGGCGCCCCCCTTTACCCTCAGGTCAGTCAGGGAACTGCACCTAGGATAATTAGTCGCCAGACGGGTCACTTGGATGTGTGCTGGCTATTGGGAACGCTGCAGTGAGGGAATTATGATTACTCCTGGCTGCAGCCAGGCAGTACCCTTATAAACCCCGCTCCGTCACTGCCAGCGTCCCCCAATAGATTAACACTTTACACCCCTTCCTTTTAGCTGCCACCAGCTACGGCTTTTGATGAACAATTTATCAAGAGGGTCCGTAGCAACCCCAAAACAGTAGCGTAGTGCGTCAGGCACGTGCAAATTCGTTTATAGAGCAGGAGAAACAAACTAATAAATTTATAGGTTTATTCCTTAAAAAAAATCAGGCAGTGCTTATATCATATAAAAAGATGTAACAAACTGAGACAATATAGTTATGTACAGATGCAGTTATAAAATAAAATGGGATTAAGAATGAAAGATAACTCACATGATAGTTAGATCATATACAGGCAAGCCAGGCTGGGGGAAGGAGCCACACGTCATAGTTCATTGGGAGATCTCTTACTCAGCACATCCCAGCAGAAAGAATCCCCCTAAGGAACTTCACTGTAAGACTTATGCATGTCAGCTTCTGACCTCACAAAAAGGGCTGGTCCTCTAGCCACCTCCCCTGGCTGCAAGCTATGGTTTGAGCTCTGCAATATCATAAGGTTAATAACTCGGCGGGGAACTCTAGCAGAATAACGGCAGACCTATCAATGATCTTGCTTTGAAATAATGGTTCAAATAACCCAAACTTGGGTGACATAGCTCATGGGGCACCCGAGAATTCAATTTCTCGGGCTCTGTTGGAGTTACGGGTTCACCGGTACCACGGGAACGATGCCCGTCGGCGCATGGTTCAACACAGTGACGTTCGTGTTTCTAGCGAATGCTCCCACCGTGTTATTAACCAAAAAAGAATGAATACTCCAACATGGCTGCTATAGGAAGAAAGCACGTGTTCGGACAATGCAGGACCCCTGCGGTGAAGCGGGAAAACTTCCAGCACTGGCAGCTCACATTACACTGCCTGAGTGCAGGCTGACAGGGGGGGAACGGAGAAGTATGAGAGCTGCAGAGAGAAGGAGGGCTTTCAGCAGTACAAAAAAAAAAGAGATGAGGACAGCAATTCCAGCACAGCACTCATCACACCTCCCCCCCTTTGAGGGCGCTACGGAGGCATGACCTGTCGGTAATCCGACATGCGCACCTCAGCGGGTTCGCCACGTCGTGATAACCCATCAGCATTCCCATGATTACTGCCTTTCTTGTGTTGTACGGCAAAATCATACTGCTGCAGGGCAAGGCTCCAGCGTAGCAACCTACCATTGGTTCCGGACACTGTGTGCAGCCAGCTCAGAGGGTTGTGGTCGGTGACCACCTTGAAGGTGCGCCCGTATAGGTAGGGCTGCAAACGTTGCAGTGCCCAGACCATGGCCAGGCACTCCTTCTCGATGGTGGAGTATGCCACTTCCCTTGGCAGAAGTTTCCGGCTCAGGTACAACACGGGGTGCTCCTGGTCCCCCGAATCAACCTGGCTGAGTACAGCACCGAGGCCAAATTCGCTGGCATCAGTCTGTACCAGGAAGGGCCGACTGCTGTCGACGGCTCTCAACACTGGAGAGCTGCACAGGGCTGTTTTCAAAGCTCGGAAAGCCGCCTCACAGCCATCTGTCCAGTTGACTGTTTGGGGTAGACCGCCCTTGGTGAGGTCCGTCAAGGGTTTTGCAATGGCGCTATAGTTCGGTACGAAACGCCTATAGTACCCTGCAGTGCCCAGGAAGGACTTCACCTGCTTTTTGGTCCTGGGGGTGGGCCAGGACACGATCGCGTCCACTTTCTCGGGCTCTGGACTCATGGAACCCCCGCCTACCCGGTGCCCCAGGTAGTGGACCTCCCTCATGCCCATCTGGCATTTTCCCGGCTTGATGGTCAGACCTGCCTGGTGAATACGCTTGAGCACCTCCTGGAGATGCTGAAGGTGTTCCTCCCAGGTGGAACTGAAGACGGCAATGTCGTCCAGGTACGCCACAGCGTACTCCTCCAGTCCCTGAAGCAGGTGGTTGACCATCCGCTGGAAAGTGGCAGGGGCATTCTTCATGCCGAAAGGCATGACCGTGGACTCGTACAGTCCAAAAGGGGTGATAAAGGCAGATTTCTCCTGCGCCGCCGGGCTCAGGGGAATCTGCCAGTATCCCCGACTCAGATCCATGATGGATATGTACTTGGCATTCGCCAACCGCTCCAGCAGATCCTCGATGCGTGGCATTGGGTGCGCATCAGAGGTAGTGATGGCGTTGAGCCCCCTGTAGTCCACGCAGAACCGGGTGGTCCGATCCTTTTTTGGCACGAGAACTACAGGTGAGGCCCACGCGCTTTTGGACTGCCGGATCACCCCCAGCTGCAACATCTCATGGATCTCCTGGCGCATAATCTGCTGCACTTCCTCAGAGATCCGATAAGGTGTCCGCCGTAACGGGGCGTGATTCCCGGTGTCCACCTCGTGGACTGCCAACTCGGTCCTTCCGGGTCGGTTAGTGAACACGGCCCGAAAGGATTCCAGAGTGGTCAGCAACTGCAACCGCTGGGAGACGGTTAGCGAGGCATTTACCTCCATGTCCTCAATGGACCCATTGGCATTAGCTTGGGCCAGCATGTCTAGGAGGGGATCCTCTTCCCCGTCCTCGGGCAGATTGCAGACCGGTAGGACGCAGGCTTCACGTTCGTGATGGGCCTTCATCATGTTGACGTAAAAGGCCTTGCGCCTACCCCGAGTGTGGTCAAGCGTGACCACGTAGGTGGCTGGGTTGAGCTGTTGGTGCATGACGTACGGGCCTTCCCAGGCTGCCTGAAGCTTATCCTTTGGTACGGGGACCAGCACCCACACCTTTTGACCCACCTGGTAGGTCCGCTCCCGGGCGTTCTGGTCGTACCAGTGCTTCTGGTCAGCCTGAGCCTGCGTCATGTTGTCATGCACCAACTGCGTCAAGGTCTGCATCTTGTCGCGGAAGCGCATGACATAATCCACGATGGACACTTCCGTGGGGTTTGGCTCATCTTCCCAGGATTCTCTTATCAACCCAAGGGGTCCCTGGACTCGCCTACCATACAGGAGCTCGAAGGGGGAGAACCCCGTCGAGGCCTGCGGGACTTCTCTGTAGGCAAATAGCAGGTGTGGGAGGTACCGCTCCAATCGCGTCCCTGGGTCTCAACCAGCATGCGGAGCATCTGTTTGAGGGTACCGTTAAAGCGCTCACACAAACCATTGGTCTGTGGGTGATACGCACTCGATACCATACGCGTCACCTGCATTTTGCTGCAGAGAGCCTTCATTAGGCGAGACATAAATTGAGTCCCTTGATCGGTAAGCATCTCCCTGGGAAATCCTACCCGTGAAAAGATGGTCACCAGTGCATCCGCCACCTTATCTGCCCTAGTTGAGGACAGAGCTACTGCCTCCGGGTACCGGGTAGCGTAGTCTACCACAGTAAGGATGTATTGCTTTCCAGAGCTGCTGGGGACGGCCAGCGGGCCCACAATGTCCACCGCGATCCTCTGGAAAGGCTCCTCTATCACTGGCAACGGGATCAGGGGAGCCTTAAGAGCAGGCCCCGCCTTCCCCACTCTTTGACAGGTGATACAGGAGCGGCAGTAGTTAGTCACATCTGTCCCCATCTTGGGCCAATAGAAGTGTTGAGACAGCCGTGCCTTAGTTTTGCTGATCCCCAAGTGTCCAGCGAGTGGAATCTCATGGGCAATCCTCAACAACTCACCTCGGAACTGGTGCGGGACGACCAGCTGTTTCCCCCTCAACCACTCCTTTTGGGAATCTCCGGGTACTGTCTCCCGGTACAACCTTCCTCGTTCCCAGAACACCCTCTCCTTATCAGTCACGGAGGTGGGCGTCTCGGCGAGGTGCCTCAAGTTCCCCAGGCTCGCATCTGAGTGCAGAGCGGCCTGGAACTCCTGGCTGGAGGCAGCCAGAAGTGACGTCAGGGTTCCTTCCTCACTGGGACCCTCTGGGACCGACTCTGGGTCCACCTCTGGTTCAGTCTCTCCTGTAGCGGAGGAGGGTCCAGATGGCAGGGCGCTACCTGCGATCCGGGCACTCTGACTGCGGGTGACAGCAGCTACATATGCAGTCTCCCCGGGGATTTCTATAGACCCATCAGCCTGCGCTGCTATGGGCTCTACCTCCCCATCCACCCCCAACACTTCAGGAGCAGTGCTACTTATGGGCCAGTTACCTTCCTCGGTGGCACTGGTCAGTGTCATGGCGTCACCTTCCTCCCGGTTCCCATGCACCTCCCCATTTCCTTGAGCACTGTCGCTTGCTCCTGCTAGGGGTTCCTCAGCCGTCTCACTCCGCAGAGCGACGGGACCGAACGCTCCTGTACCTGTGGACACATCTACCACTTCAGAGAAAGGGTTAACAGATTCAGATGGCACAGATACATCACTATCAACATCATTCCTAGGGAAAGAAAGGTTATCAGTTGCATCATCACTTCGCGAAGCATTAGCAGGTAACACAATCAGTTTCCCATCATCATCAACATCAACATCATGGTTAACGTTAACCTTATCATCAGATTGGGAAGGGGTGTCAGGGACATAGTACGCCACCATCCTCCCCAGATCAGTCCCCAATAAAACATCAGTGGGCAGGTTTTCGGACACCCCCACTTCCTTCACCCCAATCCCTGTGACAGTTAGGGTTTTCCCCGGAATCAACTCTTCAGGGGCCGCCAGTTCGGGTCGGATGAGAGTTCGCTCAGCCCCGGTGTCCTTGAGGCCTGTAGCAAGACGGGCCCCCACGCGGACGGGCTGCACGTTGTCATCAACCCTCCCCACCACACCACCCACCAAAAGAACAGAGGCGTTGGGCCCGGAGGCCTTGGCTGGGGGGTTCTTCTGCCTCTCCGGACAGGTGGCGCTGATGTGACCAGTCCTTTTACAGGAGAAACACTGGCAGGGGTCTGATGTAGGCCTGGCGCTGGCAAAGGGGATAGTGCCTCCAGAGGGACGACTGGCAGGGGCACTGGGGTTGGTTGCAGGCTTACCCCCTCCCCAACGGGTGGTGACGGCCTTCCGCACCTCGGGTTTCCGGTTGGCCTCATAGCTGTCGGCGATCCGGGCTGTTGTGACCGCGTCCTCTGGTTCTCGGTCCAGGATGAACTGTCGGACCTCAGCTGGGCACAGATGCAGGAACTGGTCTTTGATCATCAGGTCTTTCAGCTCCTCATAGGTGTCAACTGACAGTCCATGGATCCACTGGTCAAAGTGGTTCCGGAGTCCTTGCACCACATCGCTATAACTGTCGTGTGGGCCACGTTGGAGGTTCCGGAACTTCTTTCGGTATACCTCAGGGGTTAGCTGGTACTTGGCAATCAGGGCCTGCTTGATGGCCTCATAGTCACTGTCTTGATCTGGCGTGAGGGAAGCGAACGCCTCCAAAGCTTTGCCCTTTAGCCCGGGGGTCAAGTACCTGGCCCATTGGTCGGAAGGCAGCCGGTACTGTCTGAAGACTTTCTCAAAGGCCCGCAGAAAAGTGTCCAAGTCTCCTTCCTTTTCCAGCACGGGAAAGTGCTCCGGCCGGGGCTTGGGACTCTGAGCGCTGCTGGGCACACTGCTCTGGGCTGTGGAGGGCATTGCCCCTTGTCTGAGCAGCTCCAGTTCATGGGCTCTCTGAGCTTCCCGCTCGGCTCTCTCAGCCTCCCGCTCGGCCTCTCGCTGGGCTTGGCGCTCGGCTCTCTCAGCCTCTCGCTGTTTGGCCTCTCGCTGGTCGGCTCTCTCTTGAGCTTGCTGGATCAGCCTCAGGCGTTCTTCCCGGTTGTCAGCGGTGAGTCCCTCCAGGGCCGCCCGCAGGTAATGGTCCACCTCTCTCTGGGTGTAAGCAGTCAGGGGTTGGGCCTCTGCTCCTGCGCCCGCCACGCTCCGATGCTCGCCCAGCTCCTTCAGGGCCTGGACCAGTTGGCCTTTGGTTCGGTTCGTGTGGACAAGGCCGTGGTACTTGCAGATTCCCACAAGGGTGTCCTTGCTCTGCTTTTCGAACCAACTTGCTCCTATGGTAGCCATGGTTGCCAAATAAAAGATAGGATAGAAAAACAAAGAGAAGGGAGGGGTAACCGCAAGTACACACAATTGTCTCAGGACTAATAAACACTGAGTCTGTTCTCCAAAACTTTAGCTGCAGGGTCGCTGAAGAACCGTGCAAGTTTTTTTTTTTTTTTAGTGAATGGAATGATTGCTCAAACCGGATCACTAATGCTCTATAATCCCACCGCTGCCACCAATATGTGATGAACGGGCACCCAGTCCGCCACACGGTAGCCCGGGGGTCACGGCTTGTGATCCCACCGCTGCCACCACATGTGATGGAACGTGCACACACACGACGGCTGCTGCCGTCCGACCCAGTAAACTGCAGGGATTTATAACTATCCCACTTCCACTTAGGAACTTGCAGCTCTCTGGCGCCCCCCTTTACCCTCAGGTCAGTCAGGGAACTGCACCTAGGATAATTAGTCGCCAGACGGGTCACTTGGATGTGTGCTGGCTATTGGGCACGCTGCAGTGAGGGAATTATGATTACTCCTGGCTGCAGCCAGGCAGTACCCTTATAAACCCCGCTCCGTCACTGCCAGCGTCCCCCAATAGATTAACACTTTACACCCCTTCCTTTTAGCTGCCACCAGCTACGGCTTTTGATGAACAATTTATCAAGAGGGTCCGTAGCAACCCCAAAACAGTAGCGTAGTGCGTCAGGCACGTGCAAATTTGTTTATAGAGCAGGAGAAACAAACTAATAAATTTATAGGTTTATTCCTTAAAAAAAATCAGGCAGTGCTTATATCATATAAAAAGATGTAACAAACTGAGACAATATAGTTATGTACAGATGCAGTTATAAAATAAAATGGGATTAAGAATGAAAGATAACTCACATGATAGTTAGATCATATACAGGCAAGCCAGGCTGGGGGAAGGAGCCACACGTCATAGTTCATTGGGAGATCTCTTACTCAGCACATCCCAGCAGAAAGAATCCCCCTAAGGAACTTCACTGTAAGACTTATGCATGTCAGCTTCTGACCTCACAAAAAGGGCTGGTCCTCTAGCCACCTCCCCTGGCTGCAAGCTATGGTTTGAGCTCTGCAATATCATAAGGTTCATAACTCGGCGGGGAACTCTAGCAGAATAACGGCAGACCTATCAATGATCTTGCTTTGAAATAATGGTTCAAATGAACCCAAACTTGGGTGACATAGCTCATGGGGCACCCGAGAATTCAATTTCTCGGGCTCTGTTGGAGTTACGGGTTCACCGGTACCACGGGAACGATGCCCGTCGGCGCATGGTTCAACACAGTGACGTTCGTGTTTCTAGCGAATGCTCCCACCGTGTTATTAACCAAAAAAGAATGAATACTCCAACATGGCTGCTATAGGAAGAAAGCACGTGTTCGGACAATGCAGGACCCCTGCGGTGAAGCGGGAAAACTTCCAGCACTGGCAGCTCACATTACACTGCCTGAGTGCAGGCTGACAGGGGGGAAGGGAGAAGTATGAGAGCTGCAGAGAGAAGGAGGGCTTTCAGCAGTACAAAAAAAAAAAATGAGGACAGCAATTCCAGCACAGCACTCATCACAGGGCAATTCCTAAGAATTAGGAGAATTTGCTCCAAAGAGTCGGATTTTGAAAAAGAGGCTATAAAATTGAGGGATAGATTTACTGAAAGAGGTTATAGCAACCGTTCAATAAAAAGAGCATACAATAGAGCCAAGCACACATCTAGACAGGATACCCTATATACAACAAAAGTATCCGCTCCGGATATGAATGTTAGGTTTATTACTAAATATCATGGGCAAACTCAAGTGATGAAACAGATTTTGGAGAAACATTGGTCAATCCTTTGGACTGACCAAACAATTTCACGCTACGTTGGTGAAAGACCTATGATTACATATAGAAGATCTCAGAATATCCGAGATTTATTGGTGAACAGCCACTATGTTAATGAACGGACTACATTTTTATCTAACAGGAGTGGTAAGAGTTATATTGGATGTAAACCCTGTGGGAAATGCGTAGCATGTCCGAATATAGATAGAAAGAGTACATTTGAAGATACAGGAGGACACAAATCATATAAGATTGGGCACGAAATCACATGTACTTCTAAAGCAGTAATCTATTATGCCATGTAAATTAATATATGTAGGCCTAACAACACGCCAATTGAAAGTTAGGGTGTGTGAACATGTTTTAGGACTTGAAACCGCAAAAAATTTAGATGATATTACAGAACTTAAAACAATACCTAGACATTTTAAAACATTTCATCACAGTGACGCTTCACAGGTATTGACATGATACAGCCTCATATAAGAGGTGGCAATGTGAGTGCTAAGTTAGCAAGAATGGAGACTAAGTGGATCTGGTTGTTGAATACTATTTCTCCTCATGGTTTAAATGAAAATCTCAGTTTTATTCCATTTTTATGATTTTATTAATTTTACAATTTATTTTACCTAGTGTTGGTTACAATTTATTTTACCTAGTGTTGATTGTTCCTTGTCCCTTTTGGTGTTCTGTGGCGCCGGTGGTGCACTCTTCTTGGTTGGAGATGGCTGATCTGAAAAGAAGAAACATCTACCATTATTGGGATCTTACGATAGAGGAAGGACTTTATGGAAATTAAAAACATCATTATTCTATAAGAAACAAATATTAAGAAGAATAAATGGAAAAAGGACTTCAAGAAGACATCATTGGACATTTATTATATTATTTATTATTTTTATTCATTTTTCATTTATTATTTATTTATTATTTTATCTATTATTTTTTATTTTATTTATTATTATTTTTTATTTATTATTTTCTATTTATTATTTTTTATTTTTCATTATTTTTTAATTTTAATTATTTGTTCATTGATTATTATTTATTTATTAATTATTATTTTCTTTACTATTATTTTTATTATTTTTGTTGGATTAATTTTTTATTCATTTACAATGTTTATGGATTATTAATAATTTAGGGATGATGCATATAGGATTATATTATATAGGAGATATAGTGAATCCAACAATTTTGATGGTAATTATTGGTGTATCTTTTTCCATAATATTTTAGTGTGGGATTTCAATAATTGTTTTATATGGCACAATTGTAGATCGATGTAACTAAATTGTTATATGGTGAGAGCAGACCTTTTTGACCTTATGTTCAGCATCTCTACAACAACGGCTATAGAATATAGGATGCGTCACTAAGGGGCGGTTAGCTCTGTTCCTTGTTAGTCAGCGTCTCCAAGGTAATAGTCACATGATGCTATGACGCTGTGTTAGTGGTGGCAAGTAATTACAGTTGTTATTAATCATGATACATCTTACTAATTTAAGGTGAGTTATCATTGAGGCGATGGGTGACTGTACGCGTCCTCCTTTTGGTGTCTCGGAGGGTTCCTTTGTCGCGGTGTCTGTATGTTTCCATGACGCCGGGTCATGTGACCTGACATCGATGGTTGCTTGGAGCCGCGTCAGAGGAGCTTCTGCACACCCATTGGCGCACGCGTCGTCATGACTCCCACAGCACCAATGATGCTGCACTCTGCGTATATAAAACCACCCCTTTGTAATCTAAGCGACACCCCCTGACGGAGAAATTCCGAAACGCGCGTCGGGGCGCGTTCAGCACACATACTATTTTGACCCCTTATCTAAGGTAATGTTTTTTTGGTCTATATTTACTGCTTTTATTGTTGTGGTCCAAATACTGCAGTGGCTTTGATGGCGGTATAGCTGTGGTCCCTCTTTAGACTTAAGTATCATTCCTTTGGTGGTATATGAGCATATTTATTTATGAGCTTGGAGCTCTTATAGGGGAACTTTAGCCTCACTGAGATTAGTCACACAGTGCAGGTGGGGGCATTCAGCGGATTCCTTTAGGGAGATAATTTGAGCACATTTTTAGCACATTTAAGTGGTAGTATTTCTTTGCACATATTTGTTGCACATTTTTTTACTTATCTTTATATATATATACGTAGTATTTCTTTGCACATAATTGTTGCACTTTTTGTTATTTATTTTTATATATTTATATATATCATAACACCCCACAGTGTTTATTTCATTTTTTGTGTTGTGAAATTTTGCACATGATTTTTACTTTATTATATATTGTATATTATTTCACTACACAGTGCCCATTATTATTTTAGTATTTTGCACAGGGATTTAGTGTATTATCTCTTAAAAGGATTTTTTGCTGATTTTTATCTATATTGTATTTTGTTTGGACCATTTATGTAAAATTACCATTGTGTGTTTTTTATGTACTGGGTTATAACCACTATTAATAAAGGTTTTTTTACTTTATTTTCGTTATTCATTTAATTTTTAATCTTGGGATAAAAAATTTTTTTGTTTTGTCACTATACCGAATGGTCTGCCATTCATCTTTTTTGCAGAGCAATATAACTAATAGATATCAATTTTTATTTGTGAATTATTTTTTATTTCTCTGCTTATTGTTGCTACTAAATTGGGGTGGCCTCTGCCCCACATTCTAGACCCAGAGGCTGGTGGCAGCTAGTGTGAGTGTGCTGGGCATCGCTGGCAGTGGCGGAGCGGGTTTTATAAGTGTATTGCCTGGCTGCGGCCAGGAGTAGTTATAATTCCCTCACTGTAGCGTACCCAATAGCCAGTACACGTCCAAGCGGCCCGTCCGGCAACTAATTATCCTAGGTGCAGTTCCCTGACTGACCTGAGGGTAAGGGGGCGCCGGAGAGCTGCAAGTTCCTAAGTGGAACTGGGTAGTGGGATAAGTATAAATCCCTGCAGTCAACATACTGGTGGCATCGGTGGGATCCTAAGCCTTGATCCCTCGGGCCTCCGTCTGTGGCTGCCGTTCGTGACAAGTATAATATTACAGGTTATATTCACTAGTTTCCTAGATATTGCGTTGATCCAGGGAGCTAGTCTGATTGCCCTATGTGGAGTCGGGAAGGAATTTTTTTCCCCAATGTGAAGCTTACGGTTTGCCACATGGGCTTTTTTTGCCTTCCTCTGGATCAACATGTTAGGGCAGGTTAGGATAGGATATGGGTTGAACTAGATGGACTTAAAGTCTACCTTCAACCTTAGTAACTTTGCTAATATGTTATTAAACGAGGGGTACCAACAATTTTGATCACATGTGTATAGATTATAACGCTCAGGGTATTCATTTATAAAATGGAATCACTTTATGAGGATTTCGACTATTCTGGTTTTCTGTCATTTAGTTATATTAGGGCTTCTGCATATGGTGTGTCCAATCCCATCTGGGATCTGTTCCTGCTGTCCAGCTGGAGTAATCTGCTCCCTACTTCAGCCAACTGGAAACTACCACACCCTACTAAAGCTCAAAGCACATGGCCGGAATCTGTCAGAAACAGCATTGTTCTCCTCTGGTTCAGTCCTCTGTGCTCAGCTTGCAGGTTGTGTATTTGTTTTCTGTTGTGACCGTGGCCCGTTTACTGACTACTCTTGTGTCTTCTGATTCTGTCCTTCTGATTCTGACCGAGCTACCTGACTATTCTTCTTGCCATCTAATACTACAGAATAGCAGGTAACACCATGGTCCAAGCCTAGGGTCCCAGTGTAAGTCCAGATCCATGTAATAGTGTTAAAAGGGTGATGAGCAAGGCAATCCTTGGGATATAGGAAGCAGAGAAGATAGTGTCAAGCATGTTCATGGTGGATATCTTTTGAGCTGCCAGTAGACAATGAACAGTGCTCCCAAAACATTGTGTCTGCAAACTATTCCAGCTAGATCTGCATTCAAATAGCTAAATGGCGCTCCTTCCCTTCTGAACACTGCCATGTGCCCAGAGAGTAGTGTACAATCGTATGCAGGGTATTGTGTGAAGCTGGAAAATAATTTGTAAGATCCATTTGTTTTCTGTTATCCTTTGTGAATAATTACAAAGTTATCACCACATAAAGTGACACACGTCAGATATTAAAAATGGGGCCTGATTAAGAACACAAAACTGGCTGCGGGAAGAGGTTAAATCAGAATATTTTGGACACTACTGGAATCAAAAACTGTGACTATAGACAATAACATCTACTGAAATAATCAAACTCAAGTCTTCATCAGTAATAAATGAGTAGCTAGTGGTGAAACCTCTCTGGGGTAATTAGAGCATGGGATCTCGGTGACTCACAATCTAAACTATCGTAAGGTCCAATATTTTCTGTCAGATGAGTTTCAAGAAGAAATATTACACATTTAAAGAGAACTGTATAACAGTGAAGAGCGGAGATGTCTTAAAGGGAACCTGTCAGCAGGATAGTGCTCAGTAACCTACAGACAGTGTCAGGTCGCTGCCGTTATACTGATTACAATGATACCTTGGTAGATAAAATCCCTCTTGTGGTTGTTGTTTAATCGGTATTTGTAGTTTTCAGTTAACGATAATCTCATTAACTGAAAACTACAAATAAAGATTAAACAACAGTAAACCAGAGTTGCAGTCATTTATGGTGGACCATTGGAGCTACTATGAATCCTGACCAGGAGATTAGAGAAAATAATACTGCTCCACATTTCAGGAGAGATTGTGCAGTAATCTGCATTTCTTATGATTGAAAACATAATTTAATTTAAGAGATGGAGTGAATCCATGAAACCAGGGCTGGAGCCAACACATCTCCTGCAGGCGTGAATAAATGTATATTACAGCCATCAGCCACGCACAGCTCAGAGATATATCATGGCACAGGTGTGATGTGTTTTATGTAGATTATCACAATCCTCCTTGAAGTTAGTTGGTTTCAATACAAATTGAAAAGTCAGGATAAAGGGAAACACTGCTGTTATTGTACAGAAATTCACACTTGGCCTCACTGCACATTTAATGTTGTCGATCATAAAAGGGAAGTTTGGCCAGAAAGACTGGACCTGGTCTTGTAGGGACCATATGAGACATTCAGCAGCACAGAAGGGAGAGAAGATTCATCCGATAAGATCTCAGGGATCTAGGAAGCCAACA
The DNA here is from genome assembly GCA_033576555.1 of Oophaga sylvatica. Taxonomy (NCBI): domain Eukaryota; kingdom Metazoa; phylum Chordata; class Amphibia; order Anura; family Dendrobatidae; genus Oophaga; species Oophaga sylvatica. Next base: position 163,852 of record JARQOD010000091.1, read on the forward strand.
GCATCATTACCCTCCGCTTTCACTTACAGGCCCATCATAATATTTCCTTCAAGTGATTTTCTATCTTGTCAGCACATTCTACGTACTCGGTCATTTGGTGTCACGCTGTATCACAGATATATATATAAAGTCAGTTATCTATACCAGAAGGACAACATTCTATATAACATATCAACATGTACATATAGTATAGTATTACCTGACATAATATCCATTGTACTGTGGGTGAATCCTGAAGACGTTTTACGCTGTCACAGGCTAGAGGTGGACCGGGGTCTATGCTGACCCTAAACTGGGGTCCTGACTAGTCCCTCTACCTGGAGGTACTGTTAATGGTACAGAGGTCCAGGCCGCCAACGTAACCCTGTCTCCTATAAGTCCCTGACCACTGTAATCTAGTCCTCAGAAGGACCCTGATTACTACACAGGGAATAGGCAGGTCACAGCTTAACAAACACTAAAGACAAACGAGACAGACAGGGGATAAAGTAAATACTGTCTTGCATACAACACTTAAACACAGAGGGAACACAAAAGGTCTAGGAGATAAACTATAAGCGAGGAGAGGAGAAACTACAAAGGAACTCTTAGCTTAAGTCTTCTCATAACCTGATCCAATCTGCTGGTCTGCATGTAAGCTTTCACCGGCAACTCCTAAGCAGACTGGCAGGTATATAAAGGAAGCTAATTAGTGCATAATCAAACTGCAACCGAGAGAGGCTGGACCTAGTCTTAGCACAGAGCTAGGCAGAATTAACTCCCTCACTGCCAAACACAAAGTAACAGCAACTCAGCTGCGAGAAGTCAGAATGTGTAATCGCGACGATCTTCGTGGCGATACACCCATGACAGTACCCCCCCTTCTACGAGGGGCCTCCGGACCCTCAGGGCCAGGTCTGCCCGGGTGAGTTGTGTGGAAGGTCCGAACCAATCGATCTGCGTTAATATCAGACGCAGGAACCCACGTCCTCTCCTCAGGACCATACCCCTTCCAATGAACCAAGTACTGAAGGGACCGGCGATTCAGACGTGAGTCAATGATCTTCGACACCTGAAATTCCAAGTTACCATTGACCACCACTGGAGGAGGAGGTAGAGGTGACGGTATAACTGGCGCCACGTACCTCTTAAGCAACGATTTGTGGAACACATTGTGGATTTGAAACGTAGGAGGGAGGTCCAGACGAAATGCCACAGGATTAATTATAGAACTGATCCTGTACGGCCCGATGAACCTGGGACCCAGTTTCCAGGAGGGAACCTTGAGTTTTATATTCTTGGTAGACAACCATACCAGATCGTTCACACTAAGGTCCGGACCGGACACTGTCCTCCTATCCGCCATACGTTTGTAACGGTTCCCCATAGCACTCAGATTATTCAGCACTCCTCTCCACACTGAAGCAAGTGACGACGAGAATCGTTCCTCCTCAGGAACCCCAGAAGGGCCCCCCCCATTGAAAGTACAAAACTGGGGATGAAACCATATGCCCCAAAAAATGGGGACTTACCAGTGGACTCGCTCCGCCTATTGTTAAGAGCGAACTCTGCCAGAGGCAAGAAAGAAGACCAGTCCTCCTGGTTCTCTGAGACAAAACACCGAAGATATGTCTCAAGGCTCTGATTCAGACGCTCTGTCTGACCATTGGTCTGCGGATGAAAAGCCGAGGAAAATGACAATTGCATCCCCCGACGTGAACAAAATGCCCTCCAGAATTTGGACACAAACTGAGACCCCCTATCTGACACCACATCAGAAGGCAACCCGTGAAGTCTCACAATCTCCCCAATGAACACCTGCGCCAGAGTTTTAGCATTAGGAAGAGCAGGAAGAGCAATGAAATGTGCCATCTTACTGAACCTGTCAACTACAACTAGTATGACAGTTTTCCCTGACGACGGAGGGAGGTCCGTAATGAAGTCCATAGACAGATGAGTCCATGGACGCTCCAGAATTTTCAAAGGTAAGAGGGTCCCAGACGGACAGGTATATGGGGTCTTAGAGCGAGCACAAACCCCACAGGACGCGACAAAAGTTACTACCTCTTTATTTAAGTTAGGCCACCAAAACCGGCGAGAAAGGAGATCCATAGTTGCTTTACTCCCTGGGTGTCCTGCTAAAGCAGAATTATGATGTGCCTCGATAACTTTTTGTCTTAACTGATTTGGAACAAACAGTTTCCCTGGAGGTCCTACAGGGGCGTCCCCCTGAGCCTCCAATACCTCCTCCTCAAGCTCAGAGCATACAGCCGACACTACTACTCCCTCCTGAAGGATAGGAACCGGGTCATCCGTCTTCCCGGCCCCTGGGAAACTACGAGATAAGGCATCAGCCTTAACATTTTTGACCCAGGACGATATGTGACGACAAAATTAAACCTGGTAAAAAACAACGACCATCTAGCTTGTCTGGAATTCAGACGCTTTGCAGATTCTAAATACAGCAGGTTCTTGTGATCAGTAATGACGGTGACCGGGTGGACTGCCCCCTCCAAAAAGTGACGCCATTCCTCAAAAGCCAACTTAATGGCCAAGAGTTCCCTATTGCCGACATCATAATTCCTCTCGGTGGACGACAATTTCTTAGAGAAGAAAGCGCACGGATGCCATTTACCAGGGGACGGACCTTGGGATAATACTGCACTCACCTCTACGTCAGACGCGTCTACCTCCACAATGAACGGTTGTGATGCATCTGGTTGAATGAGTATGGGTGCCGAAGCAAAACATTTTTTCAAGGAGGAAAATGCTTGACAAGCTTTGTCGGACCACCTAGAAAAATCCGTCCCTTTTTTAGTCATGTCAGTGAGGGGTTTAACAACAGATGAGAAATTACGAATAAATTTCCGGTAGTAGTTAGCAAACCCCAGGAAACGCTGCAGTGCCTTAAGATCCTCTGGCTGATCCCATTCAAGCACTGCTCTCACTTTCTCAGGGTCCATACGGAAACCGGAAGCTGACACCAGGAAACCCAAAAACTGAAGTTCCTGTACGGCGAATACACACTTTTCCCATTTGGCATACAGTCTATTGTCTCGCAAGATCTGCAACACCTGTCTCACATGCTCCTGATGAGACACAAGATCTGGCGAGTAAATTAAGATGTCATCTAAATAAACGACCACAAACTGCCCCACAAGGTGGCAAAAGATGTCATTAACAAAATGTTGAAACACCGCCGGGGCAGTAGTCAGACCAAAAGGCATGACAAGGTTCTCATAATGTCCCTCCGGAGTGTTAAACGCCGTCTTCCACTCATCCCCCTCCTTTATCCTAATCAGATTATACGCCCCCCTGAGATCCAACTTAGAGAACCATTTGGTGCCCACAATCTGATTGAAGAGATCAGGAATAAGTGGGAGCGGATACGGATCTCGGACAGTAATCCGATTAAGCTCACGGAAATCCAAGCAAGGGCGTAGGCCTCCATCTTTTTTCTTCACAAAGAAGAACCCCGTGGCCACTGGGGAAGATGAAGGTCTAATATGCCCCTTGGCCAGACTTTCCGAAATATAATCCTTCATAGCCTGCCTCTCAGGACCAGAAAGTTTATATAACCTAGATTTAGGTAACTTAGCATCAGGAAGCAATTTTATTGAGCAGTCATACGCGCGATGAGGAGGTAATTCTTGACACCCCTCCTCTGAGAACACATCCTCAAAGTCCTCCAGAAAAGGAGGCAAGGTTCTAGGCACGACCGCACTGATGACCGTGTTCATGCAGTTACTCTTGCAAAATTCACCCCACTGGCTTATCTCTCTGGATTGCCAATTAATCACTGGGTTATGTTTAGCCAACCAAGGAAGTCCCAACACAATAGGAGTAGGAAGACCCTCCAACACATAACAAGACAATTGTTCTTTATGTATTGCCCCTACTCGAAGGTCTATGTTATGAACAGCTTGTACAAAGCTACCTTGACCGAGAGGCCTGGCGTCAATAGAGAATATAGGGATCGGTTTGGCCAATACACTCAGTTGCATACCTTGCACCTGGGCAAACCGAGCGTCCACCAGATTAGCCCCGGACCCACTATCAAGAAGAACAGAAATCCTCTCAACTCTCGTACCAACCACCACCTCCGCTGGTACGAGAAACTGAGTCGGACTTGGGGACGAAATACATACTCCCAGGCAGGGTGGATTTGATTTAAATCAAACTGATTTAAATCACGATTTAAATCACGATTTAAATCACTAGTCAGTAAGGCTTGATTTAAATCAGTGATTTAAATCAAAGTTTCTACCAGACCGGTATATCTACGGTAATTTCATCATGTGCGATACGCCCCAGACCGGTGTATCGAATTTCATCATGCGCGATATGCCCCAGACCGGTGTATCTAATCCCATAATGCGATACACTACACTCAGCCCTGTATCTAGATACATGCAGTGTGTCATGTGCAGGGTGGATAAAATCATTTAAAAAAATCAATCGGATTTTTTTGATTTAAATCAGATTTTTTTTTGATTTAAATCGGATTTTTTTTGATTTAAATCGGATTTTTTTCAATAAACTGCTTTTTGAGGAAAATATTTTACCATGCAAAGGTTCTTCCATCATGAGATAAAGCTGAGTTGTTTAACTCAGTAGAATAAAGGCAGTATATGTGTAACATTCACAATGCCATGCTCTTCCAGAGGTTTCTGTAGGATTAGTGCCAGTGGGCAGTTTCTCTCCTATATTATCACAGACGCTCGCTTTACTTACGCAGTTCTCAAAACTGAATTTGACTCCGCAGAGGTCCCAGCCTCTTCTTCACGGCAAAAATGTTACAACATGAACAGAGTTGAGAAAAAGACCTTAATCCGATTGTTCTACAAACCTATATGAATACAGAATCAACCCCTTCAGTGCCAAGTCCAAGAAGTTAGACAATATGTTTCTGATTGTTTGGAGTGGAATAGATCTGCACAACACAAGAAGAATGTGAATCTAAAGGCTGGGTCTCACATAGCGATACACCAGCGATCCCGACAACGATATGCACCTGTCAGGATCGCTGGTGTATCGCTACATGATCGCTGCTGAGCTGCCAAACAGGCAGCTCAGGCAGCGATCTGGGACAGCGACACTGCGGGTAACATCGCTTAGTTACCCGCAGTGTACATTGGATACCAGCGCCCTGATACAGGGAGCTGGTATCCAAGGTACACAGCGGGTTTCCAAGCGCTGCGCGGTGCCTGGAAACCCGCTGTGTACCTTGGATACCAGCTCCCCTGCATCAGGGCGCTGGTATCCAAGGTACACAGCGGGTTTCTAGGCACAGCCCCGCGCCTGGAAACCCGCTGTGTACCTTGGATACCAGCGGATCGCTGCTCTCCCGCCTGTCACACGCAGCGATGCGTGCCTGTCAGCGGGAGAGCAGCGATCAAGAAAATGTCCTGACATTTCAGCGACGATCAGCGATACCCAGCAGGGGGGCTGATCGTCGCTGAATGTCACACACAAGCGATATCGCTGGTGAGATTGCTGCTGCGTCACAAAACTAGTGACTCAGCAGCGATCTCGGTAGCATATCGCTATGTGAGACGGGCCCTTAAGTGTGAGGAGGAGGAAGGGCAAGCAGACAAGAAAATGAAAGTGAAACTTTGAGCACAATACTGCAGCATAGCCACAGACAGACAAGTCAGGTCAGGATTATTTTTCTCCTTCCTAAGTACAACAGAACAGTGGTGTCCAAATATGAATGATTAACCCATTAAACTGGGGAGAAAAAAGTAATATAAAAAGTGATTCTAAAAATCTTCATCTACTTGCATGTTAAAGTAGCAAGAACTAGTTTAGGTAGAAACTTTGATTTAAATCACTATTTAAATCAAGCCTTACTGACTAGTGATTTAAATCGTGATTTAAATCAGTTTGATTTAAATCAAATCCACCCTGTCATGTGCTGTGAATAATCCCAGTGTGTGATACTCTCCACGTATCTGTGCTCAGTTTATAATACAGCGAGCAGCATGAACTAACAGAATAGATGCTGCCGGTCGTCCTCAGTGACAGCCTACTTGTCAGTATCACTGGCAGTCCCAACAAAATCAATGGCTCCGCTCTGTGAGCCTAAACTACATCCTCTGTTATTACAAACACCTAGTAACGGAGGAGAGAATTCACACGTGATCAGACCCCGCCTGCATTTACTACTGTCGCAATACGAGCTAGCAGTTTATATTTCAGCAGCTGCTCTGCCTAGTGCTTAAAAGTGGAAATACCAAACATTTTAAAATTATTTTTCAGATTTTATTTCTCGATCACCGGCAGTAGTTCTTGCTACTTTAACATGCAAGTAGATGAAGATTTTTAGAATCACTTTTTATATTACTTTTTTCTCCCCAGTTTAATGGGTTAATCATTCATATTTGGACACCACTGTTCTGTTGTACTTAGGAAGGAGAAAAATAATCCTGACCTTAATAACAATTTAAATAGATTTATTCAACTGAAACAATAACAACATTACAGCATAAGTTATTTGCTTAAACAAACATCCATGTTTGTTAACTAATTTGGCTAAACAAAATATATATATATTTTAAGAAACTTAGACTGTCAGCCCAGCCGACACATGAAAAACTTAAATACTACTGTCCCTGCTGTCCTCTGTAGCTCACTCGTCGTCATCTTCATCATCAATGTGATAATATAGGAGAGAAACTGCCCACTAATCCTACAGAAACCTCTGGAAGAGCATGGCATTGTGAATGTTACACATATACAGCCTTTATTCTACTGAGTTAAACAACTCAGCTTTATCTCATGATGGAAGAACCTTTGGATGGTAAAATATTTTCCTCAAAAAGCAGTTTATTGAAAAAAATCCGATTTAAATCAAAAAAATCTGATTTAAATCAAAAAAAATCCGATTTAAATCAAAAAAATCAGATTTTTTTAAAAAAATCATTGATTTTTATCCACCCTGCTCCCAGGTTGTCGTCCACCACACAACCTGGGATTAACAGTTTTCCGGCGACTTTTTGCTCAACGAGGCACGGGATGGACACCCCTCAACAAAATGTCCCTCTCTCCCGCAGAAGAAACACCTTCTTGTCTTGCGGCGCACCGCCGATCCCCTCCTACGAAATGATGTCCCTCCCAACTGCATAGGTTCCTCAGAACAGACCAGGGAACCTCAATATAAGGGACTTTAGTAGTAGGTGGAGTTATAACAGGGGGCGGAGTTACCTCGCACCTCTCCCGAAGCCATCTATCAATACGAATAGCAAGAGCCATAGCAGCCTCCAGTGACAGAGAGAATCATACTGAGCTAAAACATCTTTTAATTTGTCAGATAACCCTTGACAAAACTGGCTCCTAAGAGCTGGGTCATTCCACTGAGTATCTGTGGCCCATCTACGGAACTCAGAAGAAAATTTCTCCGCCGGACGATTTCCCTGCTGTATCTTACGTAACTTCGTTTCAGCAAGGAAGACCCGATCCGGGTCATCATATACCAGACCCAGGGCAGTAAAAAATTGATCTACTGACTGGAGAGCCGGGGAGCCCGGAGGGAGAGAGAACGCCCAGGATTGAGGGTCCCCTTGTAAGAGCGAGATGACAATTCCCACCCTCTGCTCTTCACTCCCCGATGACCGAGGCCGAAAATATAATTTACATGCCTCCCGGAAGGTAAAAAATTTGTCCCGCCCACCAGTGAACCTGTCCGGGAGAGCAACTTTAGGTTCAGATCTGGTTTGCTCCGGGGGGGACAAAACCTTGGACTTAATGTCCGTCAGCTCCAAGGATAAACTCTGCAACTGCAGGGCAAGCTGGGCCACTGGATTCATGGTAGCTGGGGAGAATCTTTATGGCCGGTGAAAATGTCACGCTGTATCACAGATATATATATAAAGTCAGTTATCTATACCCAGAAGGACAACATTCTATATAACATATCAACATGTACATATAGTATAGTATTACCTGACATAATATCCGTTGTACTGTGGGTGAATCCTGAAGACGTTTTACGCTGTCACAGGCTAGAGGTGGACCGGGGTCTATGCTGACCCTAAACTGGGGTCCTGACTAGTCCCTCTACCTGGAGGTACTGTTAATGGTACAGAGGTCCAGGCCGCCAACGTAACCCTGTCTCCTATAAGTCCCTGACCACTGTAATCTAGTCCTCAGAAGGACCCTGATTACTACACAGGGAATAGGCAGGTCACAGCTTAACAAACAGTAAAGACAAACGAGACAGACAGGGGATAAAGTAAATACTGTCTTGCATACAACACTTAAACACAGAGGGAACACAAAAGGTCTAGGAGATAAACTATAAGCGAGGAGAGGAGAAACCACAAAGGAACTCTTAGCTTAAGTCTTCTCATAACCTGATCCAATCTGCTGGTCTGCATGTAAGCTTTCACCGGCAACTTCTAAGCAGACTGGCAGGTATATAAAGGAAGCTAATTAGTGCATAATCAAACTGCAGCCGAGAGAGGCTGGACCTAGTCTTAGCACAGAGCTAGGCAGAATTAACTCCCTCACTGCCAAATACAAAGTAACAGCAACTCAGCTGCGAGAAGTCAGAATGTGTAATCGCGACGATCTTCGTGACGATACACCCATGACATTTGGTTTAGTTTACAGCGTCTTCTAATTCCAGGGGGTAGGTGGATCCTCCAGGGTGTAAGTTCTATAGAAAAGGGCTTTCAGTGACCAAAGTAATTTGGACAGTTTTGGGTGGAGGAGAATGTTGTGGTTTAGAGGCAAAATGGTGATCATGGTAATACGGCCGGACTACACCACCAATAAAGCAGCCACAGCCGGTGACTGAGAAGAATCTGTGACTTCTCTGCATTTAGTGGTTACTACTCACCTGGGTAGTCATATGTGGGAATCTCCTCTTTACACCGCTCCTCACCCCTCACATATGTCTCTGTAGTATTAATATGGGTCAGATCTTCACCCTGAAACAAATATTATAAAAGTCACCGACAGATGGAGAAGTCCCATCTATGATCAGCTCTAATCCTGCCATCTCCACCGTTCTCATTACACAAGTATAAAACATATAATACTGGGGGATAAAACAAGACTGAGCACAAGACCTTCACAGCCGTCTACACATCATAGGGGAGATCTCTGACACCTTCTCTCCATCTACCTGATGATCCTGAGGAGCATTGGGATCTTCTTGGTTACAGTCCTGTGGAAGAAGAGGACGGGGACATCTCTCTGGTGTTGTCCTCTTACTGGATAGATCTGGAGGAAACACATACAGGGAGTGAATTCATTCTTTACATACAGATAATTATAGGCCATGTGTATTTAGTCCTGTCTGTTACCTGGAGATGTGAGGGGCTGGGGAACCTCCATTATGACGTTCTTGTACAGATCTCTGTGTCCTTCTAAATACTCCCACTCCTCCATGGAGAAATAGACAGCGACATCCTGACACCTTATAGGAACCTGACACATACAATGATACCGTCATCCCCCGATCCCTTCATAGTGTTACTGTATAATGTCCCAGCATTCCCAGCAGTGTCACCTCTCCAGTCAGCAGCTCAATCATCTTGTAGATGAGTTCTAGGATCTTCTGGTCATTGATGTCCTCATGGATCAGGGGGTGAGGTGGAGGCCCCGTGATTGGGCTCAGGGGTCTTCCCCATCCCTCAGACACAGGGTCCTGACAGCGATCACTAGAGGTCTTCTTCACCACTGTGTAATCCTGGTAATGGAAGACACATTAATAAATCTCACTACAGACATTTCAGAGTCCTCACCTCTCCAGTTCTGTCCGTTATTCCCATAGATAAGAATGATGTAATGTGACGTCATCAGAATCTCTCACCTCTCCAGTGAGACGGAAGAGGATCTCTAGGGTGAGGTGTAATATCCTCTCCGCCATCTTGTCTCTGTCCATATCCATCTTTGATGGGTAAATCAGGAAAATTCTCTTCTATAGAAGATCTTCACTGAGAGGATCCGATATTGTAGAGACCTGAATGAGAAGATGAGGCGATGTAACATCATAAGAATCCTGTAATAATACAATTACTGGAGATAAGGGAAACATATGAGGAGATTTATTATTTACAGGATTTAGTTTTCTTCTTTACATCTACTAATAAAACCTATATATTTAGGCCACAGACAACAAGCAGTTTCTTCCTCGGAGTCGGCAGCTGAATACGTTCCTCATAGACTCATCTTCCATAACGCTAATTCTCCTCTCATTACCGACCCTGGAATCGGCATTAGTAATACTGCAGGAGATATTCATTACACGTGACATGAGGAATAACTACTTCATGATGAGGACGACATCTTCAGCTTCTACTACGGCTCTAGAGACATATTTGTCAGAGTCGGTCCTGACTCCATACCGCCGGCGTCTATATGAAGGTTCCCGTCTTCCCCGCACTATAATCTTCTATCACGTTAGATCTCAGCTCTGATTCACACACAGAAGTTTGAGGCTTTTAGAAAAGCTTGTCTGTAAGAACACGAGACAGGAGATCTATGAGGCCAATGTCTCCATGTACAGAGTTTGGTTCCTCTGGATATTATGGGGATATTTTAGCATTTTCTCTTTGGTTTCTATATATTACATGAAAAATAAAAATGCAAAATAAAATTGGGGATGGTGGTACTGGGGGACAGTATACTGTGTGGGGCCCCGCACTACGGGAGTGATCCAGTTTATTTGTCTCGTATTCTCAGTGTAAAAGGAACATAACCAAGATTCTTGTAAAGTGACAAACAAAAACCCACAAACGAGTAAGCCCCCGCGCTCAGCGGAGTTAATGCCCCGCCTCAGGAGGGAATCTCCACATACCTCACCTGCAGAGCCGCACTAGCATATATGGCTGATCTGTGCGCACAGGACCTGTAGAATCACAGGGGGAGGTCAGGGTCACGTGCCGCATTCTCATATATGGGTGACTCTGGAGCACAGGACCGTGTGAGTCACAGGGGAGGAGTCAGAGTGCACGTGGCGCACACGGGAATATGGCTGCTGTGTGCGCACAGACCTGTGATGAGGTCACAGGGAGGTAGTGGGTCATGTGCCGCACTCCACATATATGGGCTCATGTGCGCACAGGACCTTGATGATGGTCACAGGGGGAGGAGTCAGGGTCACGTGCCTCAACTCCAGTATATGGCTGCTCTGTGCGCACAGGACCTGTGATGAGGTCATAGGGGGAGGAGTCAGGGTCACGTGCCGCACTCACATATATGGTGCTTGTGAGCGTACAGGACCTGTGATGAGGTCCCAGGGGGAGGAGTCGGGTCACGTGCTCACGACCCATCATATGGCTGCTCGTGGCGCACAGGACCTCGTGATGGATATCCAGGGGGAGTGAGTCTGGGTCACGTGCCTCACCCACATATATGGCTTCTGTGTGTGGCAACGGACCTGTGATGAGGTCACAGGGTGAGGAGTCAGGGTCACGTGCCTCACACCACATGATGGCTGCTGTGTCGCACAGGACCTGCGATGAGGTCCCAGGGGGGAGTCAGGGTCACGTGCCTCACACCACATATGGCCCGCTGTGTGCGCACAGGACCTGCGATGAGGTCACAGGGGGAGAGTCAGGGTCACGTGCCGCACTCCACATATATGGCTGCTGTAGCGTACAGAACTGTGAGGTCCCTAGGGGAGGAGTCAGGTCACATGCCGCCACCACATGTATGGCTGCTCGTGCGCACTGGACCTGTGAATGACGTCACGGGGAGGAGTCAGGGTCACATGCCCACAGCACCATATAGTGCTCTGTGCGCACAGGACCTGTGATGAGGTCAGTTGGGAGGAGTCAGGGTCAACATGTGCATCCACTATTTAGCTGCTCTGTGCGACAGGACCTTGATGAGTCACAGTGGGGAGCGCGTGCAGGGTCACGTACCGCACTCCACATATTCGGCTGCTCTGCTGGATGCAGCAGGACCTGTGATGAGTCCAGGGGGTTAAGTCAGGGTCACGTGCCGACACCACATATATGGCTGCTGTGAGCTACAGAACCTGTGTGATGGTCCCAGGCTGAGGTAGCACAGGTCACGTTGCTCACAATTTGTTGCTGTATGTTACGCATGGACCTGGGATTGAGGTCACAGGGGGAGGAGACTAGGTCACGTGCCTCAACCCATATATCCGCTTTGTGCGACAGGACCTGTGAAGAGGTCACAGGGGGAAAGGAGTCAGGGTCACGTGCGCACTGCCACATTATGGCTGGTCGTGTGGCACAGGACTGTGATGAGTCACTATGGGGGGGTCAGGGTCACGTACCGCACTCACATATATGGTGCTCTGTGCGCACTTGGGACCGTGATGAGGTCACAGGGGCGGAGTCAGGGTCACGTGCCGCACTCCAATATAGTACAGGAACCTGTGATGAGTCACTTGGGAGGAGTCAGGTCACGTGCCGACTCCACATATTGGCTGCTGTGTGTGCACAGGACCTGTGATGAGTCACAGGGGAGGAGTCAGGTCACTGCCGACTCACTACACATTATTACAGAACCTGTGATGAGTCACAGGGGGAGGATGGGTCACGTCCGCACTCCACATATATGCGCTGTGTGTGCACAGGACCTGTTGATGAGGTCACAGGGGGAGGATCGGGTCACATGCACTCCATATATATGGCTCTGTGCGCACTGGACCTGTGATGAGGTCACAGGGGGAGGAGTCAGGGTCTTGAGCCGCACTCCACATATATGGCTGCTGTGTGCGCACAGGACCTGTGATGAGGTCACAGGGGGAGGAGTCAGGGTCACATGCCGCACACCACATATATGGCTACTCTGTGCGCACAGGACCTGTGATGAGGTCACAGGGGGAGGAGTCAGGGTCACATGATCAGGGCCTCAGTGTAGCCCTCCTGTAAGCTCAGACAGGTCTCTATGACCTCTGGTGCGTATCTAATCCACCTGCTGGACAATCCGCGCTCTGGTCACATCCCCACTCCACACAGACACGGATAGATTTCCTGGCTGTGAGACGGTCTTTATCTGAGGACATTGGCCGGATCTCTTGGTCAGATCAGGCACCAGCCGGTGTAAACCTGTTTCCGGTCTCCTCTCCGAGGAGGGAATGCCACTGGAGATAGAATGACTCCCTACTGCAGAATCCAGTCCACAGAGATGAGTTACCACAATTCAGAGACCACTTTACGATAAGTAAAGATTCAGTCCCCCAGATCCTATCATAAATCAGTGATAAGAGGGATCTGTATCTCACCGGCCTCCGCTTTATGAAGAGACCGGAATCATCAACATGAAGTACTGTCAACATGCCGTAAAACCTTAGGACACAAAATGTCCCTGCACCCTACTAGAAGTCCACTTACACATCACTGATGATCGAGGCCACTGGAGACCTTTCTATTAGGAAGGTAGAGAAGATGCTGGTTTATACCAGAGATACTAGGAGATAACAGGGCTTATTCTCTTCTGGGGGCTGAAGGAGACATCGATCCAGGCTTCTCCCTGTAGAGAATGCACCTTATATATGAGCCCCATAAACAAGCAGATAGATTCCTAGAATATTATTCCCAGCGATACTCTCTGCCCCATGGATGTCACAAAAACGCTGGGTTTCCTCCTCTGTGATGCTTTTCCACGCCTTTAATGTAACAGCTCCCCTGATGAAGCCACATTGCTGAGTGGCGATACGCATGGGGCCGTTTTATTCTTGTCTGTACATCCTCACAGGTCACCAGCAGCCTCAATATCTTTTCTCTCAATCTATTTGTGCCAGTATATGGTTTTTCATGTCATTATTACCTGGGATTTTACAAGTTATCTAGCATGTTTGACATTGTCTATATTTGATGTCTAAGGCCTCTTTCACACATCCGTCTTTTTGTATCAGGCATGATCCGGCGTGTTGGTAAAAAAACGGATCCGGTACCGGATGCGTTCTTTTACCATTGACTTTCATTAGCACCGGATCGTGCCTGATGTCAGTGT
>JARQOD010000091.1:180271-233765 GCA_033576555.1 Oophaga sylvatica
GAGCCATGATACCTGGTAGTGCTCAGTAACTGAGGCAGATGGTCCAGGGAGAGCCATGATACCTGGTAGTACTCAGTAACTGAGGCAGATGGTCCAGGGAGAGCCATGATACCTGGTAGTGCTCAGTAACTGAGGCAGATGGTCCAGGGACAGCCATGATATCTGGTAGTGCTCAGTAACTGAGGCAGATGGTCCAGGGAGAGCCATGATACCTGGTAGTGCTCAGTAACTGAGGCAGATGGTCCAGGGAGAGCCATGATACCTGGTAGTGCTCAGTAACTGAGGCAGATGGTCCAGGGAGAGCCATGATGCTTCTGAATTGTTTCTGTTGTGGAGAATGGTAGTTAGAATAATGGAATCTGAGTATTTAGTCTGGTGTATGATTATATGATGGCTCCTAGAAAATATGGAGATAAAAGACGGGGGATAACTTTATAAAAGTCTCCAATTCCCCTCCTGCCATAGAGACAACGCTGTATAATAGCGGAGTGTTGTCCTGACATCAGTAGTGAGGACTTGTGTGGGAACATGGAAGCCACCACTAGAAGCGGATACAATTCTATCTGGAGTAGATCACCTCCTGGGCGCTGTACACATCAGCAGCTGCAGAGCTGTCTCTCTGGTGGTTTGTTACAGTGTGTCAGTCTGGCCTCCAGAGCTGAGAGCAGGACTATGTGCAGGATGTAATGTGGATCTGCGTTTTCTCTTACTGATAGGAAACCTCTTAACCCCTCTTGACCCTTGCAATTTTTTTTTCCCTTCTAAAGCCGCCCCCATTTTTCTGATGTAGCTGGATTAGGGCCGGTCCTTGGCGGTGTCTTCATTCTGCCATTTAGGATAGATATCTTATTTTTCCCCCCTCAGGGAAATGGATATATAAACAGCAGTTCTGCAATAATGTCACTTTCTAATTGTCTCACTGATAACTCCCCTGCCCAAAAAAAACAAAACTTGAAAGATGTCTGTATTAAATGGAATGTGGCAAAATTCACTTTAGTATCTGACATTAATACAAAATGGCTTGTCCAATATTAACATGTGTCTGGGTTTTATGCAGCTGCTGCGGGCGGTCATTTTTATCTGATGTGTAAATGTCTGAGCATGATAACTACACACTGTGAATAGTCTCACCTGAGCCCAGGACCCTGCGTCTCCTCCAATGTGGCCGCCTCCGCTGGTAACAGCACAGTTCGGCTCTCAGCTGTCGCAGGAGTTGGCTGCCATTTTATTGTAGTCCAGAGCTGTGCCGCCTGATCACTCTCATCTCTTGTGTAGCGTTACTATCACACTTGGCCTTTTTTGTCTGTAAGGCCGTGTTCACATGTTGGAGAAATACTGTTATTTGTTTTCTGCAGGTGTCAGTACTCTCCCTTATCTGATTTTTCTAGTGCAGATGTGAAGCTGCCTTCTTAATGTGCTTTTTATAGCACAGAAAAGCTGGGATTCTGCACTTAGTAAAGTAACTCCATATATATATATATATATATATATATACATATATATATATATATATATAATTTCACAGCAGCACATGTGTAGGAATCTAGGCCATGTGAAAACAAGGAAAACATTAAAAACTCTCAATGAGACCAAATTCCTCAAAAAAAATGTTTGAAAATGTTTTTACTTACAGTGATAGATGAAAAATGAAGGTTCTTAGCGCATAAATTGGCCAATTTATGTATGTCCATCAACCACGGCAAGGTGACCTCCCTCTCATGGGTCCCTGATCTACACTACAAGCCACTTCTGGGCCATCAACCTGCAGCTTTGGACAAACATGTCACCTTGCCGCGGTTGATGGGCATACATCTATCACTGTAAGTAAAAAAAAATGTAAAAAATTTTTTTGGGAGAATTTTGAGGAATTTGGTCTCATTGAGGGATTTTAATGTTTTCCTTGTTTTCAGATTGGCCTAGATTCATACACATGTGCTGCTGTGAATTTTTTTGTCTATATTGTGCAGTCGCCGCAGCTTCCACGTGTTCACACTAGGAGGTGCTGATCAGGTTTTTCTTTGTGTGCGTGTGTATATATATATATATTATTAATTTTTTTTTTTTTTAAAGCTCCACATAGACGTTTTTCTGAGATGCATTAAACTAGACTGATTTGTTCATTACCAAGTGTCTTCCATTATTTTGTAGCTATTTTATAGGGTGAGAAATCTTTTTCTCCCTGTAGCACACACCGCAGTGTACGTCAGTCAGTATAATCTGCCTGTAGTCCGAGCCTGCAGTATAGATCAAGTTCACAAGTCCCGCCATGACATCAGGGCTCATGTTTCCATAGCTGTAAGTGTCTGGAATGTTTTAGTTTTGGAGAGACCTGATGAGTAATACAATTTATTTTATGCACTGAACAGAGCAGGAGCTACGGATGGAGGAATAAAGACTTGTCAGAGGTGAGTAACATAAGGCTATGTGCGCACGTTGAGTAATTTTTTTTTTTTTTGGTGCAAAAACTTCAGCACCATTTCTGCATCTCTTGGCTGCAGAAAAACAGCCTCAAATGTTGCATTTTTCCTGTGCATTTAATGGGTAAAAAACAGGGAAAAACCGCACAGCAGTGACATGCTGTAGAAAATCTACAAATCAAATATACTCAACGTGTGCGAGACTCAGGGCCCCGTCTCACATAGCGACACACCAGCGATCTCGACAATGATGACAAAGATCAGGATCGCTGGTGTCGCTACATGATCCCTGCTGAGCTGCCAAACAGGCAGCGATCAGGACAACGACACTGCAGGTAACATCGCCTAGTTACCCGCAGTGTACGTTGGATACCAGCGCACTGATGCAGGGAGCTGGTAACCAAGGTACACATTGGGTTTCCAGGCACAGCCCCGTGCCTGGAAACCCGATGTATACCTTGGTTACCAGCTGATCGCTGGTCTCTTGCCTGCCACACGCAGCGATGCAGGGGGGCTGATCGCTGGTACGTGTCAGACATAGCGATCTCGCTATGTGAGACGGGGCCTTCACTTTGCTGGCATCTGGTTTTTGCCAGCAAATCTGCATGATAAAAAAACACACCAAATCTGCAACGTGTGCACACAGCCTTAGAAGCCGGGAGAAAATCTTTGACTGGACGCGAGACTGAGCCTTCAAATTACGACAGTCCGACTGAATCGGGCCAGTTGGGAGATATGCTTATGTTCTCTGCGACCTTTCTATATTTCTGTGTAACTGCTGAGAAATCAGGCGTAAGCGCCTTAGGCCTCTTTCACACATCCGTTGTTCGCCTGATGGCGCCCCCGGCATTTAGTCGCAGCGCCGCATCAGAAAATGGGATGCGCCGCATGCGGTTTTTGGCCGGATGGTTTCTGATGCCCGGATACATCAGGCGACTCCGGCAAAAAAAAAAAACGTTACATGCTGCGTTTTGTCCGGCCGCCAGAATGTACATTTCCGCCATATCCGGACAAAACCGCATACAACGCACTGACATGCGGCGCCATCAGGCGCTAATGAAAGTCAATGCAAAAAAAAACGCATGCGGCGCATCCGGTTTTCTGATGCAGCGCTGCGGCTAAATGCCGGGGGCGCCGTCGGGCGCACACCGGATGTGTGAAAGAGGCCTTAATGAATGGTCCTGTGGCACCCCAGGAGTTTGGTTGCCACAGTGACCTTGCCTTCCTCCAGGGGAGGGTGATTTCATGCCTGATAGCAAAGAAGGATCCCTTCCCAGGTAATATAGCAGTTTGTCCAGCTGGAGGAATCATTGTGGCCAATGGAGCAGCACCACACCCTACTTAACTCCCTGCAGATGGCAGCTATGAGCTATGGCTTTTTTTTTTGGCTTATGAGTGGTGGTTGGAGGTTCATCTAGATCCAGAGCCTCCTGTATGCTCTCTAATCCTAGTGATCCTGACTCTGCTGGTGGTGGCCGCCTGGTGACTGATCATGGACACAATAGTGTGGTTTCCTGGAATCTGTGGTGTCCTCAGAAAACTGTCTGTAATGGTGGCTGTGTAGAGTGAACACAGAGCTGAGCCTGAGCTTTTCTAAGACTTATGGACCCTCCTGCGTTTACTGAGGAGCCTGTGCCCATTGGGGGGATCTACTCCCATCAGCAAGGGATCCAGTGTGCTCTCCCAGCTCCTCGGTCTACGGTGCCCTCATGACTCAAGGTATTATACCCAGATGAATACTCATGCGGTTGCCTTCATGATTTCTATGTAGCCCCCAGGAGCTTTCATCTTTTTATTTATGCGTCTATACAACCAGCCACCAATGTATGTATATTTGCTCTACATTATATCCTGTCATACACGATTAATATATTCTGAGATGGGCAATTCCATATTTGCATACCATATAACATTATTCTAATTAATCGGCTGTTTGCATTTAATTAATATTAGATCTGGCTGCTCTTTAATTATACAATCATATATAATAACTTGCCTAATTAGGCCTCTTTCACACATCAGGTGTGCGCCTGACGGCGCCACAGGCATTTAGCCGCAGCGCCGCATCAGAAAACCTGATCGGCCGCATGTGTTTTTTTGCCGGATGGTTTCTGATGCCCGGAGACATCAGGGGAATCCGGCAAAAAAAAAAGTTACATGCTGCGTTTTGTCCGGCCGCCGGAATGTACATTTCCGCCGCATCTGGACAAAACCGCATACAACGCACTGACATGCGGCGCCATCCGGCGCTAATGAAAGTCAATGCAAAAAAAAAAACGCATGCGGCGCATCAGATTTTCTGATGCGGCGCTGCGGCTAAATGCCGGGGGCGCTGTCAGGCGCACACCGGATGTGTGAAAGAGGCCTTACTCGGCACTTCCAAGTTAAGGATATCAAAAAAGAAAAAAGGTTTTACTACCATAAAAATACTTTTATTGAAAATTATTTTTTAAAATATATTCTTTTTAAAAATATCATTTAAAGGGGAACTGCTATACAACAGTATACGTCTTAAACAGCCTTCAGTAGGGAATATAGATATTGTAGATATTAGAAAGAGCTATTGTATAACAATAAAGCTGTCTAGTTTATGGCATCCCACCTATAATACAGTACAGCAAGTATACAATAGTTCTCATGACAGGTCTCATTTATTTACATGTAATTAGTCCAGCATAGCAATATGTTGCCATTATCCAGGGGCAGACCTACCGCCCGTGCAGCCCGTTCATTGAACGGGGGCCCCAGGGGAGAGGGGGCCCCTCCAGGAGGAGACAGACTGTCGCTGTGTGCGGTGTGGCGCCGGCCGCACAGTCAGTGGCTGCAGCCGCATCGCCAGCATCAGTGTGTGACCAGTAGCGTAGCTACCGGGGGGCAGAAGGGGTGGTGGCCCCGGGCCCCGCGCTCGGAGGGGGCCCACCTGGAGCTACGCTACTGTAACTATCGGCGTGCACAGCGTGCCGATACAGTTACTTTCTGCGGCAGAGCAGGGAGAATCAATCTCCCTGCTCTGCCGCTATGGGGCCCCTGAGCAGGCGGTGGGGGGCCCGGTGCCAGCAGTGGGCCCCCCGCCCGTCATCGCAGGGTCAGCTGTATCTGCATCTAGCCAATACAGCTGACCGCATTGATAATCCCCTCTCAGCGTCTGACAGCGGGCGCGATGACGTCACTGCCCGGCCGGCAGTCAGACACTGAGAGGGAGAGCAGTGAGCAGCGCAGGAGCCGGGAGCAAGAGAGGTGAGTACAGGATTTATTATTTTTGTAAAGGGGGTGCATTATAAGTAAGGCTGCATATGGGGGAGTGCATTATAAGTAAGGCTGCATATGGGGGAGTGCATTATAAGTACGGCTGCATATGGGGGAGTGCATTATAAGTAAGGCTGCTGTCTCGACCCGCCACCACAATTGTGGATTACCAGGGCAATGGGGTACTCAGAGCCGAGCCCATGGAAGTCTATGGGATTGTCACAGGTAGCGGTGGCTCGGTCTGTGGCCCTAGCGGTCTGGCGTATGTTGGGGGAATATTTACAGGGGATAGATATATTTACAGTTCGTGACGCCACCTGTAGTCTTCTGGTAATTTATACCAGCGCTGCTGTAGAGCTCTGAGGGGATGGTGAGGCAGCTAGATGTCGGGTCCCCTACAGGTAGGACTCTTCCCTCAGGTCGATGGTTAAGGCAGGGTTGTGCAGGCATGCAAGTAAATAACTCAGTCTCACACGGTCAGCGTCTTTCCATACCTTTACTTGTAAGATGGTAAGGCAGGTCCCAGGGAGGCTGATGGGGTTGATGGAGGATGAGCTTTGAGGCAACGGCTAAGCAAGTTAGGGGCCTCCTTTACTGTCCAATGTTGATGAGTCCAACCAGCCTGAAGCGTAGTTCCCTCTATAACTCCAGCTATTCCAAAGCTGTTCTGCCCGGTCAGTTTTTGTGGTCGGAGCCTTCCTGTGAGAGAGCTGAGTTCCTATTCTTGCTGATCAGGCTCAAGGTTCTCACTCTCCCTGACCCCAGATACGTACTGACTCTTCAGGGATGCTTGCCACGACCTAAGGTCCGATAAGCCTCTGGTTTTCTTACCACTAAGCGTGAAGCTTTAGTGATCCTTCGGTCCCCAGTGACCGGTAACAATGTGCAGGTATCCTATACTTATGGCACTTCTCTGTTCTCTTCCACTATGCCCTTCGATATGCTCAACTCTTAATAGATATCTCAGTCCGTCTTATAGTGGGGCACAGCTCTGACCAGGCTGAGGTGAACTGGCTCACCTGTACTGGCCTCCACTTTCTGAACTGCACAAAGACTGCACTTCCTCACTCCTTCGAGTCACTGACTGAACTGAACTCAGACTACTTAGCACTCCCCTCCACACCCCTGGTGGGTGTGTCCGAAGTGTACATGATATCATGAAGAGCCCTTAACCGTTACCTCTCCACTCATCCTCCTGGTATTGTGTACCAGGCTACACACTGCATATGGGGGAGTGCATTATAAGTACGGCTGCATATGGGGGAGTGCATTATAAGTACGGCTGCATATGGGGGAGTGCATTATAAGTACGGCTGCATATGGGGGAGTGCATTATAAGTACGGCTGCATATGGGGGAGTGCATTATAAGTACGGCTGCATATGGGGGAGTGCATTATAAGTACGGCTGCATATGGGGGAGTGCATTATAAGTAAGGCTGCATATGGGGGAGTGCATTATAAGTAAGGCTGCATATGGGGGAGTGCATTATAAGTAAGGCTGCATATGGGGGAGTGCATTATAAGTACGGCTGCATATGGGGGAGTGCATTATAAGTACGGCTGCATATGGGGGAGTGCATTATAAGTACGCCTGCATATGGGGGAGTGCATTATAAGTACGGCTGCATATGGGGGAGTGCATTATAATAGAGGCTGCTTATGGGGGTGCACACCTTTTGAGTGTTACATAGATGTAGAACTGAGCCCACGCAGCTATATTTCCCTGCAAATACAGCCTGTTAGAACAAGACGTAATTAATCAGGGATGGTAGGTGCTAGACATAAACAGTTTGCCCATGATTGCAATTGCAAAGGACAATTATAATATGCCCAATGTCTAATGTCATATGTCCATTTCTATATTCTTATATTTTCATATATATATATATATATATATATATATATATATATATACACTTGTGTGCTTTGCCTCTATTCTGTGCTCTGAAGACAAGTCATATCGAAACTTAGTTCAAAGATAGCACCAGTATCCGCCAACATCTGTTCCTGAGACATTGACCCAGATCAACGCCTACTTCTGACAGACAAAGTTGAATCAAGCCATTGATGACGACCACAATGACATTTAACAATTGAAGACGACATCAACATCTGTCTGGAGACATGGGCCAATCAGGGCTGGCCGGATATTAGATGAATATAGCTTACCCCACGTGGGTCATCCTGTTTGTTATGTCTATATAACCCCGTGTATGCTAATAAAGACAGGACATTGCTGAGATCGGTGCCACTAGTACCATTCTTGAGCGTGCTCTAAGTTTGAACCAGCCTTGTGTCTGACTCATACTTTGATTGGTCGACCCATGCTCTTAATCTAATCTGGAGTGACTGGAGGACGAGTGTTTGACGAGACGACCCCGTCAATTGGCGC
The DNA here is from genome assembly GCA_033576555.1 of Oophaga sylvatica. Lineage (NCBI taxonomy): Eukaryota > Metazoa > Chordata > Amphibia > Anura > Dendrobatidae > Oophaga > Oophaga sylvatica. Next base: position 188,328 of record JARQOD010000091.1, read on the forward strand.
CACAACGTGGGGCGTGGCCAACGGCTCGCTGCCCGCCAGACCCGTCCAAGGACTTCCGGTGGTGCCCGCGGTGACTGACTTCGAGGACTGCAGCCTCCAGAACACGGTAAGTTGAGATCATATATCCTGTATATGTGTCCCACTTGCCTGTGTCTCAGTCACTGTGAGGTCCTATTGTGATTGTCTATTTGGGTCTGAGTGGGTGACCGGTCGAGTGGTGAGACCGTGAGCGATCCTACGCCACGTCCCGAACCAGCACTGTCAGAACGAGTGATGTCGCGTGCCTGCGCGTACTCGTGTGCACCACTTCCTCCTCCTCCGGTCACTGTACTCTGTTCTAGATAGTTGCCTCCCGTGACAGTTTGAAAGTGTCCAAATTTCTAGTATCTTGTAGAGAATTGTGGTAGGGGTGCGCATATCCAAATTTCCTTAGGAGACGAATAGAGGAGGGCTCTTCGTCTGAGAAAGTGACAAATAGAGGAGGACTCTTTGTCTAACCTGGAAAGTCTCATTAGGAGAAGCCCAGGTGTCAGCATATCGAGGGGGACTCTGTGCTGTGTAGAGTGTCACGGTGAACTGTGCTGTAAAGTCACCATCCACAGTTAGGGAAGGGACAAATAGAGGAGGACTCTTTGTCTTGTCAGTGTATCGAGGGGGACTCTGCATTGACGGGTGGTGACCTGCAAGTGACGCCGGTGGTCTGAGTCGCGACAGATCATTGCACTCTGTTAATATCATGATGCGCATGTTTAAATCAGAAAAACCCCACAAGTTAGAGGGTGGTGCTTTGGGAGTTGGTGAGATAGTGGAGTCACGGGCAGGCAAGAAGGCTGTTAAAAATGTGAGGAGTTTATACAAAATGATGGGCCTACCCAGTACAGGGAGGCTTCAGCCTTCAGTGTGGAAAGATTTTGTAAGTCAGAAGAAAGGAATGTTAAGTGATCAGGGACTCCTGCACCAAGCACAAGCACATCTTAGAGTAGCAAATGATTTGAAAGTTGAAGGCTGGAGAGAGGTAGACGGTGCAGGAGGATCAGAAGGTGCCAAGCCCTTGTTTGGATACATAAAATGTTCAGAATTTGACCTTGTTGATGTAATAAAAATGGCTGTCAGCCCTATCATGCCCGTCACTGTACCCAGTGCGCCCCAGCCACCACCCTATAATGGAGTCGACACCAAATCACCAGAAGGGTGGGTTTGCCGTGTGTGTGGTGAACAGAACCCGCCCTGGGCGGAGTCCTGTCGTGTTTGTGGGGCTCCCCGCCCCTGCCCCCCACTGGGAAATGCCCCTCCCACTACACCCGGCAGCCATCTTGGGACACCCACTTCCTCTAGCAGCCATCTTGGCACACCCGTAAATGGTCCCTCCCCTTCCTCCGGCGGCCATCTTGCTACACCCAGCAGCCATCTTGGGACACCCGGAAACAGCCAACACCCCACTTCCTCTGGCAGCCATCTTGGGACACCCAGAAACTCCCAGTCAGGCCTATACCCCTTGATAATGTCAACAGGGGCCTACTATCAGCCAGCAAACCCCACAGATATTGATACAACAAGGGCACATGCCCCTGGCCTTCCAGGTACACTGGTCCCTGCCTACCCAGTCCTCACAAGAGCGCAGACTGCTGCGGATCGTGGGATACCACCTCCCCCTGCGAGCCCTCCGCCTCCACCGGCAGGGGCTCCTGACCCCTCACAGTATATGAGTTCCCCACAATTCCAGGAGGACATCCGCCAAGTTGTACTCCGGAGACGGGGTGCCATCAACCCAGATGATCAAGGACCCCAAAGAGGGTGGTCTCCCAGTCCGCAGGACCTACCCCCATCCACATCTCCATTTCCACCCCCATCCCCTGCGATTCTAGAGCCACCCATACCTAGGTCTCTCTCTCCTCCACTCCTGAGGGCTGAATGGCACTCCACACCCGCCTCCAGGCCTTTACTGGCCCCTGTACCACAAGTAGGGTATGAGGTCTGGACCCGTTGTCACTCACAGGATTATGTCCGCCCTGATGGATGTCCTGTCACACTGTCCATTGGGTACGGGGATGTCCTCACCCACCAAGTGGGGGCTATAGTAAACCCTGCCAATTCCAATCTCCAGAACCTGGGAGGCTTGGCCCGTGCTCTTGAAGCAGCTGCAGGACCAGATTTGGTCAAAGACTGTGCAACCCATATATCAGTGTATGGCCCCATCCCGCCTGGACAGGCTGCGGTGACCCGAGCAGGCAATCTCCCTTCTGATGTTGTGATACACGCTGTAGGCCCGGTTATGACCCAAGCGATGCCGGACGGTCACAAATGGTACTGGAATCAACCATATGCTCTGTATTGACTCTTGCTGGATGGATCCACCCCCAAGTGATGATTAGACGTACTCATAGAATCATAGAATGGTAGAGTTGGAAGGGACCTCCTGGGCCTTCTGGTCCAACCCCCTGCTCAAAGCAGGATTCTCTAAATCATCCCAGACAGATGTCTATCCAGCCTCTGTTTGAAGACTTCCATTGAAGGAGAACTCACCACCTCTTGTGGCAGCCTGTTCCACTCATTGATCACCCTAACTGTCAAAAAGTTTTTTCTAATATCTAATCTGTGTCTCCTCCCATTCAGTTTCATCCCATTGCTTCTAGTCTTTCCTTGTGCAAATGAGAATAAAGATGATCCTTCTACAATGTGACAGCCCTTGAGATATTTGTAGACAGCTATTAAGTCTCCTCTCAGTCTTCTTTTTTGCAAGCTAAACATTCCCAAATCCTGCAACCGTTCCTCATAGGACATGGTTTGCAGACCGGTCACCATTCTGGTGGCTGTTCTCTGAACTTGCTCCAGTTTGTTGATGTCTTTTTTAAAATGTGGTGCCCAAAACTGGACCAGTATTCCAGATGAGGTCTGACCAAAGAGGAGTAGAGGGCAATAATGACCTCACGTGATCTAGACTGTATGCTTCTGTTGATACATCCTAGAATTGCATTTGCCTTTTTTGCTGCTGCATCACACTGTTGACTCATGTTAAGTCTGTGATCAATTAGTATACCCAAGTCTTTTTCACATGTGCTGTTACTTAGCCCTATTCCTCCCATTTTGTATATGCTTTTTTCATTTTTATTGCCCAGATGTAGTACTTTGCATTTTTCCCTGTTAAAATCCATTCTGTTAGTTGCTGCCCACTGCTCCAGTTTATGTATATCTTTTTGAATCCTCTCTCTCTCTTCTCTAGTATTAGCTACCCCTCCTAGCTTTGTGTCATCAGCAAATTTGATCAGTTTACCCTCAATTCCTTCATCTAAATCATTGATAAAGATGTTGAACAATACAGGGCCCAAAACAGAGCCTTGTGGTACCCCACTTGAGACATTCTTCCAACTGGATGTGCAGCCATTTACAACCACTCTTTGGGTCCGATCACTAAGCCAGTTATGAATCCACCTAACAGTTGCCTTGTCCATTCCATACTTAGTCATTTTTTCAATAAGGATTGTGTGAGATACTTTGTCAAATGCTTTGCTGAAGTCAAGATATACTATATCTACAGCATTTCCCTGATCCACCCAGTCAGTGATTCTGTCATAGAAGGAAATTAAGTTAGTCTGACATGACTTATTAGTTACAAACCCATGCTGACTCTGTTTAATCACTTCATTCTTATCCAGGTACTTGCATACATGTTCTTTAATAATTTGTTCAAAGATCTTTCCTGGTATAGAAGTCAGACTCACCGGCCTGTAGTTCCCTGGGTCCACCTTCTTCCCCTTTTTGAAGATAGGAACAACATTTGCTCTTCTCCAGTCTTCTGGGACTTCTCCTGTTCTCCAAGAATTTTCAAAGATTATGGACAGTGGTTCAAGAATTTCTTCTGCTATCTCCTTCAGTACCCTGGGGTGTAATTCATCTGGACCTGGAGACTTGAATTCATTTATGTTAGCTAAGTGTTTCCTCACTGTCTTTCTGTTTATAGATATCCTGGATTCTTCTATTCCTTTAATAGGACAGTGAAGATCAGTTGATGTTACATTTCCTTTCTGAGAGAAAACAGATGCAAAATAGGAATTTAAAAGTTCAGCCTTCTCAACATCCTGACTTACCATTTCATCATTTTCATCCTGTAAAAATCCTATAGCATCTTTGACTTTTCTTTTACTTTTGACGTATCCCCAAAATCCTTTTTTGTTGCTTTTGACGTCACTTGCAAGCCTTAATTCATTGTCAGCTTTAGATAATCTGATTTGTGCCCTGCAGGTTCTGCAGACGGCATTATATTCTTCTTTAGATATGCCACCCTCTCTCCATTTGATAAACATTTCTTTCTTCCTTTTTAGCATGTGTTTAAGTTCTATGTTCATCCATCCTGGTTTCCTTAAATGCTTCCCATTCTTCCCTCTTTTCGGAATTGTTAACGATTGTGCTTTGAGAATCTCATTTTTCAAGATTTTCCATCCTTCCTGGACATTTTTGTCCTTAAGGATATCCAGCCATTGGATCCCTCCAATTCTCTTTCTGAGTTCCTTAAAATCTGCCTTTCTGAAATCTAACCTTGACGTCTGAGTCTTCACAGGTCTTCCTCCTCTTGTTATCCAAAATTCTAAAATAGCATGGTCACTACCTCCTAGAGTCCCAGCCACTCTTACCTCCTCCACCATTTCCTCCCTGTTTATGAGGATTAGATCCAAGGTAGCAGATCCCCTTGTTTTCTCCATTACCTTTTGGAAGATAAAGTTGTCAGCAAGAGAGGATAAGAATTTCCTGGACCTGTTAGTTTTGCCTGAGAGAGATTCCCAACAAATGTCTGGATAGTTGAAATCTCCCATGACCACTATGTCATATTTTTTGGAGAACTTGGCCATTTGATGCATAAAGAGTTCATCCATATCTTTAGCTTGCACAGGCGGCCTGTAGTAAATGCCTACAATGGTGTCCTTTCCATTGTTCTGTCCTTGTATTCTTACCCAAACAGTTTCCACAGAACTCCCAGTCTCTGAAGCGTCAATCTCTGTGCAGATATACGCTTTTCTAACATACAATGCAACACCTCCTCCTCGTTTATCAAGTCTGTTTCTTGCAAATAAGTTGTATCCTTCTAGCCTTGTATTCCAATCATGTGTATCGTCCCACCAAGTCTCAGTGATTCCAATGACATCATATTTCTTCTCCTGCGTTAGTAGCTCCAGTTCTCCTTGTTTGTTGCCCATGCTTTGTGCATTCGTATAGAAACACTTTAGTTTGTGATTGGTTTCTCTTCCTTCAATATTTTTATTATGTAAATTTTTTTGTCTTTGTTCTTCCCCTTCACTTCTAATAGCAGAAATCTCAATAGTATTTGTCAAGTGTATGGCTTTTGCTGGCGTTTTGCTTCCCTTCCCACATTGTTCTAGTTTAAAGCTCTGTCCATCCCACTCATATCCTCAGGTGCTTTTGGATATCCCCTTGGTCCCTGCATGCAGGAGCATGTCTCATCTTTAAAAGATGGATTATGCACCATAGATCATGAATTAGATTCTGTCAGAATCGTCTGTATGCGGAACCCAGCAGTCCACAAAGCCATGCCTCTGGCTATCCAACAAATGACCCCAATTATGCCGACCCTTCCACAAGGGCCCGTTCAAGCAGTTCAGCCCGTTCAGCAGGCCCAAAGCAATCCTCAAGCTCAACCTCTATCACCACTATTAGCTTCACCTCAGGCCCAGACACCAGCAGCTTCGGCCTGCACTGAGCCAGCACCTCAGGCCCAGACACCAGAAGCCCCGACCCGTACTGTTCCTGGCCCATTGGGAGAAATCAAGTATCAACCTTTCACTCCCACCCAAGTGGAGTCTATAGTCAGCAGATTGCCAGACCCTGACAAGCACCCTATGCAGTATGTACGATGTCTGGATGTCACCCGCAGTGTGTACGGGGCTACCTGGGCCAACCTTTCAGGCATCACCTCTGTGAAAACTAAAGAATCATTCCTACCCACCATTCAAAAGGCATTGGATCCTAGCAAGGCTGACCCACCCTCCACCTATCAGTCTGGCCTCGAATTCATGAAACAATTGAAGGCCTGGGCACAGAACAGACTGTCTGACCAAGCAGGGTCCATTCAAGATGTCCAACAGGAACCGGAGAGTCTGTTGACACCTATGCTAACCGGCTCCTCATGCATTTTGAGGATCTAGGATACAGCCCACACATAAAAACTCAGGCTGCCCTGCTGGTACAGTCCTTTATTGATGGCCTCTAAGATAAACTCAAGGAAGAGGTCCTCAGCACACGTCCAGAAATCCGGTCTGCTTCCTTTGATGATGCCACTACGGTCGTTAAAGCATTCCAGAAGGCAAAACAGAAGCAAGAAAAGGATGCTGAAGCTAAAGAGAAGGCTGCTTCCACCCCTACCATGGTCTACCAAGGTCAAGAAAATTACCCCCCCATCAACAACCAGCCAGGGATAAAGTGGGTGATGGTCAGAGGTAATGGAGCAGATTCTCCACCCCCACCAAGAAGGCAAGAGCATGGGTACGACAGAAGATCCAACCAACGAGACCAGCGAGACAGAAGACCAAGTCATGACCCTGAAGGACGTGTATTGTGCTGGGAGTGTGGCAGCCCGGGTCATATCCTCAGAGACTGTCCACGCCGCAGGAATCAAAGGAATGGCCCCAGCTCTCGGGACAGCTATGACAACAGACGTCAAGATTACAACGACAACAGGCTTCCCCCACGCTATTGACGGGAAGGCCAACCAGTGTCCACCTTCCCAGCTGCCCATCCATCTGCAGTTTGTGGGACAGTCACCCTACAGGTGGACCATCAACCTTTGAAGTTCTTAGTTGACACTGGGGCGGCCACTTCTGTTATCTCTTCTACACAGCTTCCTTCATCAGTATCTCTGTCCTCTGAAACTCTTACCTGTGTTGGAGTAGAAGGCCAAAGGACAACCTCTCCTCTTACTGTCCCAGTGTCTGCAGGACCCTTCACAGGAGTATTGACTAAATTCCTAGTCTCTGAAACCTGTCCTGTTAATCTACTTGGAGCTGACCTGTTGGAAAGAATGAAGGCTACAATCACCTTTGGAGAACAAGGTATGGAACTTTGCCTCCAAGACCCCAATTCCCAGCAAGGGGTTGAAGACAGGTGTGTCCTGAAAGCATTTCCTCTGATGATGATGACTATACAACCCGAAGCCTTCGAGCCGCTCTTAGATACTTCCCTGTTTCCAGCTTCTTTGTGGTCTAATGGTCCTGAAGATGTGGGATTACTGCAAGTGCCACCAGTCAAGGTGTACCTAAAACCTGGCCATCCATATCCACGTTTGCCTCAATACCCTCTTAAAGCAGCACAAGAACACAGTTTGGGTGCACAAATTTCTTCTCTTCTGAAGTCTGGAGTTCTGATAAGATGTGTATCACCCTGCAACACACCTCTGTTCCCAGTCAAGAAGAAGACAGCTCCAGGAGAACCTCCAAAGTACCGGCTGGTGCAGGATCTCAGAGCAGTCAATGCAGCAACTATTCTGGAAACACCTGTGGTACCGAATCCTAACACCCTGTTGTCTCAGTTCCAATATCTGCTACAATGTTCACTGTCATTGATCTGGCAAACGCCTTCTTCAGTGTGCCCTTACACGAAGGCTCTTGGTTCCTTTTTGCCTTTACCTTCCAGGGGTCACAGCTTACATGGACCAGGACCCCTCAAGGAGCCCAGAATTCGCCTAATCAGTTTACCCAGGCCATGAAGATGGTCCTGGAACCATGGATTCAAGAAAATCCACAGGTCACCCTTCTACAGTACGTGGATGATCTCCTCTTGTGTGGAACTCGTGATAATCTGGAAGAAGCGTCCATATCCCTCCTGATGTTTCTCACACTCAGCTAACTGCAAAGTCTCCAAGGACAAGGTGCAGTGGTGCCAGGTGAAAGTCGTCTTTTTGGGACATTGCATCTCACCAGGTGCCAGACATCTCACAGAGGAGAGGAAGCAGGCTATCCGAGAGATAGGCTACCCAGAGACTTACGTTGCCATGCAGACCTTTCTTGGGCTCATCACCTACTGCAGACAGTGGATTCCTGATGCCTCCAGACTCATGCAGCCTCTGTATGACTGTCTCAAGAATGGAGGCCCAGACTGGCGGAATGCCCCGGATCCAGATGTCTATGAACAACAGAGACAGTGCTTCTATCAACTGAAGGAGAGTGTCATCTCTGCTCCTGCCTTAGGCATCCCGGATTACACTCAACCCTTCCACCTCTTCGTGTCTGAATCCGGGGGACACGCTTCTGGAGTTCTAGCTCAACGCCGTGATGACAAGTATTGGCCTCTAGGCTATTACTCAGCCCGTTTGGACCCTGTGGCTCGCACGTCTCCTACGTGTCTCAAGGCGGTCCATGCTGCTCATATTCTTCTGGACAAGTCTGCTGACGTCGTCCTTGGACATGATTTGATTATTCAAGCGGGCCATGATCTCTCGGTAGTACTGCAGCAAACCTCTCCCAGACATCTCTCACAGCAAAGGCACCTCCGTCTTCAATGCTCACTACTGCTCCCATCAAACATCACCTTTAAAAGATGCACTACTATTAATCCTGCCACTTTGCTTCCACCTCCTGAGGGGGGAGAAGGAGAAGCGATCTACCCAGAGGAAGAGGAACTATCCCATATTAGTCCTCATAATTGTCTGGAGGTTTTGCAATTGGAAACCTCAGCACCAGAAAACATGGTGTCTCATCCACTTCCAGACCCCGCTCTGCATCTATGGACGGATGGTTCCCGTTTTGCGGATACTCAAGGCAAGTTTCACACAGGATACGCTGTTACCACAGAGACAGAGGTCCTCATGGCTGAAGCCCTACCACCTCGCATGTCAGCACAAGAAGCTGAACTTGTGGCCTTGATAGAAGCCTGTCATTTGGCGACAGGAACAACAGTCAATATCTACACAGACTCAAGATATGCACATGGTATCTCCAATGACTTTGGATTCCTGTGGAAAACTAGAGGGTTCATCACGGCTGCAGGGACACCAGTAAAACACGCTGTATGGATCAAGATGTTGATGGAGGCCCTGGAAAAACCTTCTCAGATTGCTGTTGTCAAAGTTAAAGCTCATGGAAAAGTGAATTCAAGAGAAGCTAGAGGAAATAACCTGGCAGATCAAGCTGCCAAAGCTGCAGCAATGCAGGATGTGTCACCAAAGTGGCAGGAGAAGATGGAAGAATCAGAAGAAACCTCACAACCAGTGGTGATGGCTTACCTTACCAGAGCAAAGGCCAAGGAACAGGCTGATCAGGCCCACAGGGCAAAGAAAAAGAAACGAATGATTGAAGCTGATGAAGTGGAACATTCGGATCTGACCATCTTGCAACAGCTCCCAAGGACGCCGGAGGAAAAGCTATGGGAAGAACAGAAGCAGACCCCCATTGAGGAAGTAAAACAATGGAAAGCTGCAGGGGCCACAGGATCAGGTCCATATCCTTCATTCTATAAGGTCAACGGAAGACCCTGCCTGCCTAAGCGCATGTACCCAGCTGTGGCTGCGTGGGCTCATGGACCCACTCATAGAGGAAAGAATCAAGCCATAGCCTGCATTCAGAAACTGTACTATGCACCTGGAATTTCCTCTGCTGTGTCAGCCTATTCAAGATCCTGCTCTGTTTGTGCCACATGTAACCCAACGGCCACTGAACATGTCCCTCTTCAACACCTGGTCAAAGCAGATTACCCTTGGCAGAGGATACAAGTGGACCATATCCAGATGCCCAAAGCTGGAAAATATGAATGTTCTTGTGGCAGTGGACATGTTCTCTGCCTGGCCAGAAGCCTACCCAGTCACCAACATAACTGCAAAAACCACAGCAAAGAAGCTGATCACTGAAATTGCCTGCAGATTCGGAATTCCTGAAGTAATAGAGTCAGATCAAGGACCAGCCTTCACTGCGAGTGTCTACAAGGAACTGTGGAACATGCTAGGAACAGATTTGGGTCTCCACACCCCATATCATCCAGCCAGCTCAGGCAAGGTGGAGAGAATGAACTCCACCATCAAAACCCAACTTCTGAAAATGACCCAAGACCACCCCCTCCCCTGGCCTGACCTGCTCCCCATAGTGCTGTATCACATTAGGCACACTCCACAGGCCAAACATGGGTTGACTCCTCATGAGATTCTGTTCGGGGCCCCTCCCAAGATAGGAGACATCAGGCCCCAGGAACTATCTGAAACTAATGATAAAGTAGTAAAGTTTGTAATTGCTTTGTCTAAAGAGTTGACTAACACCCATTCTATAGTGTCTGCTTCTCTCCCAGAATCCACAGGTGACACGGTGCACAACTTCTCGCCTGGTGACCGGGTGTATGTGAAAAAGTTTGTGAGGAAAGACTGCCTCCAACCCAGATTTGAAGGTCCCTACACCGTGATCCTGACCACGCCAACCGCTCTGAAGCTTGAGGGCAAGAACACCTGGATTCACGCCTCGCATTGTAAAAGAGACAAGACTGGTCAACAGTCATGAAGATATATATATATATCCTTTCTGCAGCTTTGTTTGCTCCTACTGTCCATGGGTGGTGCTTCAATTTCTGGGTCAATATGGACAGCCCACTTAATGTCTGGAACTTTACGAGAATTCAAGTTATAAGAAATTATGGTGGTTGCCCAGACAATTTTTATATGTGTCCAACTAGACCAGGAAATGATAAGTGCTATTCCTGGTCAGATGCAGGGTGGAACACAGGGACAGACTGGGGTTACAAGCCTAAAGAGGCTATGGATAGCAAAGATAAGAATGGCAAGCCTCTGAAAACCAGACTGGCGCTTACTGGTTATACTACGGTACACGGGGCCTGTAATTGGGGATTGACATTAAAATTAGAAAACCCTCAGCCTACAGATTTGGGAAGATATTATTTCAGCATGTATCCTCATAGAATCATAGATTCATAGAATCATAGAATGGTAGAGTTGGAAGGGACCTCCTGGGTCATCTGGTCCAACCCCCTGCTCAAAGCAGGATTCTCTAAATCATCCCAGACAGATGTCTATCCAGCCTCTGTTTGAAGACTTCCATTGAAGGAGAACTCACCACCTCTTGTGGCAGCCTGTTCCACTCATTGATCACCCTAACTGTCAAAAAGTTTTTTCTAATATCTAATCTGTGTCTCCTCCCATTCAGTTTCATCCCATTGCTTCTAGTCTTTCCTTGCGCAAATGAGAATAAAGATGATCCTTCTATAATGTGACAGCCCTTGAGATATTTGTAGACAGCTATTAAGTCTCCTCTCAGTCTTCTTTTTTGCAAGCTAAACATTCCCAAATCCTGCAACCGTTCCTCATAGGACATGGTTTGCAGACCGGTCACCATTCTGGTGGCTCTTCTCTGAACTTGCTCCAGTTTGTTGATGTCTTTTTTAAAATGTGGTGCCCAAAACTGGACACAGTATTCCAGATGAGGTCTGACCAAAGAGGAGTAGAGGGCAATAATGACCTCACGTGATCTAGACTGTATGCTTCTATTGATACATCCTAGAATTGCATTTGCCTTTTTTGCTGCTGCATCACACTGTTGACTCATGTTAAGTCTGTGATCAATTAGTATACCCAAGTCTTTTTCACATGTGCTGTTACTTAGCCCTATTCCTCCCATTTTGTATATGCTTTTTTCATTTTTATTGCCCAGATGTAGTACTTTGCATTTTTCCCTGTTAAAATCCATTCTGTTAGTTGCTGCCCACTGCTCCAGTTTATGTATATCTTTTTGAATCCTCTCTCTCTCTTCTCTAGTATTAGCTACCCCTCCTAGCTTTGTGTCATCAGCAAATTTGATCAGTTTACCCTCAATTCCTTCATCTAAATCATTGATAAAGATGTTGAACAATACAGGGCCCAAAACAGAGCCTTGTGGTACCCCACTTGAGACATTCTTCCAACTGGATGTGCCGCCATTTACAACCACTCTTTGGGTCCGATCACTAAGCCAGTTATGAATCCACCTAACAGTTGCCTTGTCCATTCCATACTTAGTCATTTTTTCAATAAGGATTGTGTGAGATACTTTGTCAAATGCTTTGCTGAAGTCAAGATATACTATATCTACAGCATTTCCCTGATCCACCCAGTCAGTGATTCTGTCATAGAAGGAAATTAAGTTAGTCTGACATGACTTATTAGTTACAAACCCATGCTGACTCTGTTTAATCACTTCATTCTTATCCAGGTACTTGCATACATGTTCTTTAATAATTTGTTCAAAGATCTTTCCTGGTATAGAAGTCAGACTCACCGGCCTGTAGTTCCCTGGGTCCACCTTCTTCCCCTTTTTGAAGATAGGAACAACATTTGCTCTTCTCCAGTCTTCTGGGACTTCTCCTGTTCTCCAAGAATTTTCAAAGATTATGGACAGTGGTTCAAGAATTTCTTCTGCTATCTCCTTCAGTACCCTGGGGTGTAATTCATCTGGACCTGGAGACTTGAATTCATTTAGGTTAGCTAAGTGTTTCCTCACTGTCTTTCTGTTTATAGATATCCTGGATTCTTCTATTCCTTTAATAGGACAGTGAAGATCAGTTGATGTTACATTTCCTTTCTGAGAGAAAACAGATGCAAAATAGGAATTTAAAAGTTCAGCCTTCTCAACATCCTGACTTACCATTTCATCATTTTCATCCTGTAAAAATCCTATAGCATCTTTGACTTTTCTTTTACTTTTGACGTATCCCCAAAATCCTTTTTTGTTGCTTTTGACGTCACTTGCAAGCCTTAATTCATTGTCAGCTTTAGATAATCTGATTTGTGCCCTGCAGGTTCTGCAGACGGCATTATATTCTTCTTTAGATATGCCTCCCTCTTTCCATTTGATATACATTTCTTTCTTCCTTTTTAGCATGTGTTTAAGTTCTATGTTCATCCATCCTGGTTTCCTTAAATGCTTCCCATTCTTCCCTCTTTTCGGGATTGTTAACGATTGTGCTTTGAGAATCTCATTTTTCAAGATTTTCCATCCTTCCTGGACATTTTTGTCCTTAAGGATATCCAGCCATTGGATCTCTCCAATTCTCTTTCTGAGTTCCTTAAAATCTGCCTTTCTGAAATCTAACCTTGACGTCTGAGTCTTCACAGGTCTTCCTCCTCTTGTTATCCAAAATTCTAAAATAGCATGGTCACATACCTCCTAGGGTCCCAGCCACTCTTACCTCCTCCACCATTTCCTCCCTGTTTATGAGGATTAGATCCAAGGTAGCAGATCCCCTTGTTTTCTCCATTACCTTTTGGAAGATAAAGTTGTCAGCAAGAGAGGATAAGAATTTCCTGGACCTGTTAGTTTTGCCTGAGAGAGATTCCCAACTAATGTCTGGATAGTTGAAATCTCCCATGACCACTATGTCATATTTTTGGAGAACTTGGCCATTTGATGCATAAAGAGTTCATCCATATCTTCAGCTTGCACAGGCGGCCTGTAGTAAATGCCTACAATGGTGTCCTTTCCATTGTTCTGTCCTTGTATTCTTACCCAAACAGTTTCCACAGAACTCCCAGTCTCTGAAGCTTCAATCTCTGTGCAGATATACGCTTTTCTAACATACAATGCAACACCTCCTCCTCGTTTATCAAGTCTGTTTCTTGCAAATAAGTTGTAACCTTCTAGCCTTGTATTCCAATCATGTGTATCGTCCCACCAAGTCTCAGTGATTCCAATGACATCATATTTCTTCTCCTGCGTTAGTAGCTCCAGTTCTCCTTGTTTGTTGCCCATGCTTTGTGCATTCGTATAGAAACACTTTAGTTTGTGATTGGTTTCTCTTTCTTCAATATTTTTATTATGTAGATTTTTTTGTCTTTGTTCTTCCCCTTCACTTCTAATAGCAGAGTTCTCAATAGCATTTGTCAGGTGTATGGCTTTTGCTGGCGTTTTGCTTCCCTTCCCACATTGTTCTAGTTTAAAGCTCTCCTGATGAGTGTAGCAAGGCGACTTCCAAATGCATGTTTTCCAGTCTTCGTAAGGTGCACCCCATCTCTAGCAAGTAGTCCATCGTACAGGTAATTCACTCCGTGATCCAGAAATCCAAATCCTTGCTGACGGCACCATCGACGTAGCCAGTTGTTCACCTGCAGAATCTTATTCCACCTCCTTGTTCCATGGCCATCCACTGGAAGGATGGAGGAGAAGACCACCTGCGCTCCCAGTTCTTTCACTTTCTTACCTAAGTTTTCAAAGTCACTGCAGATGGTTTCCAGGTCACTTCTTGTGGTGTCATTTGTCCCCACATGTAGGCGAACAAGATAAATATGGGTACATGTGTTTTGAAGGATATAAAAACAAAACCCACTCCAGCCCCTGACAAGCTACAACAGCTAATTGATGAAGTAATTCCAATCCCAGGGCTCGAAAGGGAAGATGTCTTTTCCCAAGTCGGTCCCCGTAAAAATCTCTGGATCGAATGGGTTAGATATAACGTTAAAGTTCAAAACATATCAATAGGGTGTGTTGCCTGTGCAGCTCCAAACGCTCATCTGTATACTCATGCCTTCCCGGCTGACCACACCATAACTCTCTGTCTGCTTAGACTCCTAAAGGGATCCAATGGCAGTGCCTGCCCTGCCTATATTCCTCTTGTTAGGGAAAAAGGTAAAAATAGGGTCCTGGGTAATGTAATCGTCACTACAGACAATTATACCTGCTACTCCCCTGATAATTCTAAAGGCCCTTCTCTAGGCATCTTTGGGAAAGGTTTTTGTAAGAGCAACAAGACTCTAGAAGCAGCCTTACTGACCAACCATTCCAGATACATGTATGACATACACTGGCTCTGTGGGGATGGGCGACTTAGGTCCAAACTCCCCATAACTTGGACTGGGCAATGCACTTTGGTGAAATTAGCAATGCAATTCAAAATCATGCCCTGGGATGACCCTAGTAGTCACAACCCTGAAATGTCCACTTCATTAACATCCAGAAGCAGAAGGAGCCTGGATCAACTACACCTCGGTTATACTGAGGATCCCAAAGTTTATATAGACTCCATAAGAGTTCCAAGGGGGGTCCCAGATGAATACAAAGCCCAAAATCAGATTTATGCAGGTTTCCGCTCTATTATCCCTCAGGTACAAATCAATTACAATGTAGACTGGATAATTTATATATACTACACCGAGCAAAGATTTATCAATTTTAGTCAAGATGCTTTCCAGGGCATAGTTGAGGAACTGGCCCCCAACACAAGAATGACTCTCCAAAATAGACTGGCCATTGATATGATCCTAGCTGAGAAAGGTGGGGTCTGTGAGATGATAGGGGAAGAATGTTGTACTTATATCCCTCAAAACTCTGGGGACAATGGAAAAACTATGATAGCCCTCACAAAAATTAAGAAGCTGGCTAAGGAGGTGAAAGAGAATGCAGGAGTTGATACTTCTTTCTTCTCAGAATGGTTGGGAGGCTTTAAAGGATTTCTCCAACAGGCCTATTTGGTGGTAATGGGACTTTTAGTCATAGGATTGATAATCCTATGTTGCGTGGTACCCATATACAGGAAGGTTGTAACCAAGACTGCCGACCCCTCAGGTACCTTCATTTTTCAGGAAGAGATGTATGTGAATGTAGGGGATATGGAACAATATACCCCGCCTGATCCTCTTGGCAAAACCCTCTATGACGCGATACAATCAAAAGAGTTAGTTTAGGGACAGATGGGAGAACTCCATGTGTTAACCAACATAGGGACCCAGCTGTCTGGGGGCGTCCCATAAGGGGGCAGTCTCTGAGGTAGCTGGGTGAAGAAATCCACCTCCCCTCTCCCCACACATGGACAGTCTCAAAGGTCACCACGCCAAGGGAAAAACTTAGTGTTTAGGGGAATTGTCAAGGTAAATATTCATATACTGTTATTCTTTCATACATATGTATGCTTCGCTTCCATTTTGTTTCATCGCCGCCATTTTAAGAAACAATAAGTTTTTCCTTGTCGAGTGAAACCAGATATATCAAATATAACAATGCTTCAGCTAAGATTGCACCAGCATCGACCTACACCCACATCTGTTTCCTCTGAGGAAATGTCAAGACGTCTGGGCCAGACCACATCAAGGAGTGTTGCAAGACTGAACCTTAATATGAAATGTCACACCTTTTGAGTGTTACATAGATGTAGAACTGAGCCCACGCAGCTATATTTCCCTGCAAATACAGCCTGTTAGAACAAGACGTAATTAATCAGGGATGGTAGGTGCTAGACATAAACAGTTTGCCCATGATTGCAATTGCAAAGGACAATTATAATATGCCCAATGTCTAATGTCATATGTCCATTTCTATATTCTTATATTTTCATATATATATATATATATATATATATATATGCTTGTGTGCTTTGCCTCTATTCTGTGCTCTGAAGACAAGTCATATCGAAACTTAGTTCAAAGATAGCACCAGTATCCGCCAACATCTGTTCCTGAGACATTGACCCAGATCAACGCCTACTTCTGACAGACAAAGTTGAATCAAGCCATTGATGACGACCACAATGACATTTAACAATTGAAGACGACATCAACATCTGTCTGGAGACATGGGCCAATCAGGGCTGGCCGG
Source organism: Oophaga sylvatica (assembly GCA_033576555.1). Lineage (NCBI taxonomy): Eukaryota > Metazoa > Chordata > Amphibia > Anura > Dendrobatidae > Oophaga > Oophaga sylvatica. Next base: position 204,884 of record JARQOD010000091.1, read on the forward strand.
ATATTAGATGAATATAGCTTACCCCACGTGGGTCATCCTGTTTGTTATGTCTATATAACCCCGTGTATGCTAATAAAGACAGGACATTGCTGAGATCGGTGCCACTAGTACCATTCTTGAGCGTGCTCTAAGTTTGAACCAGCCTTGTGTCTGACTCATACTTTGATTGGTCGACCCATGCTCTTAATCTAATCTGGAGTGACTGGAGGACGAGTGTTTGACGAGACGACCCCGTCAGCTGCATATGGGGGAGTGCATTATAAGTACGCCTGCATATGGGGGAGTGCATTATAAGTACGCCTGCATATGGGGGAGTGCATTAGAAGTACGGCTGCATATGGGGGAGTGCATTATAAGTACGGCTGCATATGGGGGAGTGCATTATAAGTACGCCTGCATATGGGGGAGTGCATTTAAGTACGGCTGCATATGGGGAGTGCATTATAATAGAGGCTGCTTATGGGGGTGCATTACAATACAGAGGCTGATTATGGGGGTGCATTATACTATATTGAGGACTATCTGGTGTATTATGCTATATGGAGGCTATCTAGGGGGCCATCATACAGTGTGGAGATTACAGTGGCGGGGCCATCATACAGTGTTGGAGCCATTAAATAGTTTGGGGATATTAAGGGGTCAGTATATATCCAGTGAGGGGGCATCATACTGTGTATAGGGGAGCTGTACAGGGGGGAGACTCGGGACATTAAGTGTAAAGTGGGTACTTATTGTTATAGGGGAACTCTGGTTACTGTGACTGTCAAAGGGCACACACAGGGCATTATTACATTCTAGGGACATGTGGGCACTGTTTTCTAGGGCCCATGCACCTGGCATTACTATATTATAGAGGGTGCTTTAGAATTAAGAGGTCACACAGAACCACACAGTAGGTGCAGTAATAGGGACACATAGGGCAGCAGCGGCTCAGTATTGGGGTACCAAGTGTAGTAATAGGGACACATATGGCAGCAGCGACTCAGTATTGGGGTACCAGGTGTAGTTATAGGAACACATACGGCAGCAGCGGCTCAGTATTAGGGTATCAGGTGTAGTAATAGGGACACATACTGCAGCAGCGGCTCAGTATTGGGGTATCAGGTGTAGTAATAGGGACACATACGGCAGCAGGGGCTCAGTATTGGGGTATCAGGTGTAGTAATAGGGACACATACGACAGCAGCGGCTCAGTATTGGGGTATCAGGTGTAGTAATAGGGACACATACGACAGCAGCGGCTCAGTATTGGGGTATCGGGTGCAGTAATAGGGACACATACGGCAGCAGCGGCTCAGTATTGGGGTATCAGGTGTAGTAATAGGGACACATACGACAGCAGCGGCTCAGTATTGGGGTATCAGGTGTAGTAATAAGGACACATACGGCAGCAGAGGCTCAGTATTGCGGTATCAGGTGCAGTAATATGGACACATACGGCAGCAGAGGCTCAGTATTGCGGTATCAGGTGCAGTAATAGGGACACATACGGCAGCAGGGGCTCAGTATTGGGGTATCAGGTGCAGTAATAGGGGCACATACGGCAGCAGAGGCTCAGTATTGCGGTATCAGGTGCAGTAATAGGGACACATACGGCAGCAGCGGCTCAGTATTGGGGTATCAGGTGCAGTAATAGGGACACATACGGCAGCAGCGGCTCAGTATTGGGGTATTAGGTGTAGTAATGGGGACACATACGGCAGCAGCGGCTCAGTATTGGGATATCAGGTGTAGTAATGGGGACACATACGGCAGCAGTGGCTCAGTATTGGGGTATCAGGTGCAGTAATAGGGACACATAGGGCAGCAGCGGTTCAGTATTGGAGTATAAGGTGCAGTAATAGGGACACATATGGCAGCAGCGGCTCAGTATTGGGGTATCAGGTGTAGTAATGTTTTGACCCGCACCACAATTGTGGTTTACCAGAGCAATGGGTACTCAGAGCCGAGCCCATGGAAGTCTATGGGATTGTCACAGGTAGCGGTGGCTCGGTCTGTGGCCCTAGCGGTCAGGCGTATGTTGGGGGGGTATATTTACAGGGGATAGGTGTATAACATTCGTGACGCCACCTGTAGTTCTCTGATCACTAAGACCAGCGCTGCTGTAGATCTCTGAGGGGATGATGTGGCAGCTAGATGTCGGGTCCCCTACAGGTGGGACTGGTCCCTCAAAGTCTATGGAATTAATGATGTCGGGTGCAGGTAAATAAATCAGTCTCACACCATCCAGCGTCTTTCCATACCTTTTACTTGTCAGATGATAAGGCAGGTCCCAGGGAGGCTGGTCGGGTGGAGGATGTGCTTTGAGGTAACGGCAGAGCAGGTTGGGGGCCTCCTTTACTTTCCAATATGATGAGTTCAACCTGCATAGAGCCAAGTTCACTCCAATTTCTCCAAAGCTGTACTGCCTGGTCAGTTTTGTGGTCGGAGTCTTCCAGTAATGGAACTAGGTTCTTGCTTTTGTCGTGCACTGACTCAAAGTCCCTACTCCACTTGACCCCTGTTACGTACCGACACTCCAAGGCTGCTTTCTGTGACCTAAGGTCCAGTAAGACTCTGGTTTTTCTATCTCTACACCCGAAGCTGTAGTGACACTTCGGTCTCCAGTGACCGGAGAATAATGCCGGATAGTCCAATCCTTAAGGCACTTCGATAATTCTTTCCTCTGCGCCCTTCGCCCTGCTCGACTCTCAATATCAGCACTGACTAGGCTAGGATAACATTCGGTTATCTGTACTAGCCTCCACTTTTGCACTGTCTCTCTGTATCTAACAGGAATCTCGTTTCTCCCACAGGCACTAGTCCTGACTTCCTTCACTCTCTCAGGAGAACTTCAGACTACTCTACTACAGGACACTCCCCTAGACACCCCTGCTGGGTGTGTCTGAAGTGTATGTGAGTAATGTCGAGCTCTTAACCATTACCTCTCCGCACATCCTCCAGGGTACTGTGTGTTTACATACCAGGGCTACACATTCCCCCATGGTAAAATGCAGCACTCCCGGGCTGTGAAATACAAGAAGACATTTTGTTTTTCATTAACAATAAACATTAAACTCTTCCCATCCGGGAGGTAAGAATTTCTTAAACGTTGCATTATGTACAGTAGGAAAATACAAAAAGTATTAAAGCATCAAAACATTCAATAAATACACAGTATTCTTGTGAAGGACCCGCACCAAACCTTCAACGTGGGTCCTGGGTGGGCTGCAGGACATCTGGCTGCAGACCTCGCTCAGTGCCACACCACACGGGTTTTATATTCAGAGGTAGTTGTGGTTTCATGTAAAACCAATATTGTGCACCGAAGCGCAACTATGTACAAAGATAAGTTCTGGGCTGGCACAGTCCTCAGCCTCTCAGTCCATGACATAATAAAAGGACACATATATATTAATGCACAACACTATAACAATACTTTTTACAATATTCACATAATGTAACCTTTTTCTGGGTTAATTTTCATTATTTTACTTGAATTACTGTTGATATCGAATGGGTATTTTCCCTTTCGTGGTTCGCTCTGATCTACGTGGTGTAGCTTCAGGTATATTGGTCTGTAATCTATCTGCTCTGCGTAATGGCAAACTATAGAACTGTCTCAATCCATGGATCTGGCAAGCGTACTGATGGCTGGGCGGTGTGAGTCAGCTTCACCAGGGGATCCCATAGCATGGGGCGCTGCTTCCGATGATCCTTCTTGAGATTCTATAGGCTGGGGTGTTGCTGGAATAGGTAACTCCTGAACTGGCTCCACTGGCACCATGGGCACAACTGGAGGTAGAACTTCCTCTTGTGGCTGATAAAACTGCAACACCGGAATGATTACAGCATCTCCCAGTCTGGGCCAATCCGCAGGGAAATCTCCCAGATCCGTGTGTATGACCTCTTCTTTTCTTTCTTCTTGATTGATGACAGGGTTCTTTTCACGAAGCTTTAAGGGTTCTGGACACAATTTCAAATGGTCTCTGGACACAGTGGATATTGTTCTTCCTCCGTCCTTACTGATGATACAAACTTTTCTGTTGTCATATTTGGAATCTTGTACGACGTAGGGTTCTTGTTCCCACTGGTTATCCAATTTGTGCATCTTCCTTTTTCTTTTCAATACTACTTCTCCAGGCATCAAAGGCTTGGCAGGAGCATTCCTGTTGTAAATATCTTCCTGTTTTTCCCGTGTCTTGTTGAGACGTTCCTCCACACAGACTTGCACTCGTCTGTACTGCTCTTGCCGATTGATGTCCCAGTTTTCAACGGCGTCGTCTGCCTCCGGTTCTACCACTCCAAGTTCTAAATCCATTGGTAGTCTTCCGGGCCTTGCTCTCATAAGATAGGCTGGAGTGCAGTTAGTGGAACTTACAGGTATATGGTTATACAAGTCAACCAAATCAGGTAGTAAGTCCGGCCACCGATTTCTGTCTTCCAACGGTATGGATTTCAGCAAATCAAGGACAATGTGGTTCATTTTCTCGCAAAGGCCGTTGGTTTGAGGATGGTATGGTGTTGTTCTAATTTTCTTGCACCCATACATGTGACAGAATTCCTTGAATAAGTCAGCCTCGAAAGCAGGTCCTTGATCAGTTAATACTTGCTCCGGATACCCATGCGGTCTGCAGAAGCTTGCTTGAAAGGTTCTTGCTGCCGTCACTGCTGTCTGATCCTTTACTGGAACAACCACCAGAAATCTAGAGTAATGGTCCACCATGGTCAGGGCGGATGAATATCCAGATCTACTTGGCGACAATTTAACGTGATCCAAGGCCACAATCTCTAAGGGACGAGTCGTCCGGATAGGCTGCAGGGGTGCCCTCTGACTACCGTAATCCTTTCTTCTGAGACCACAGGGTCCACAGTTCCGACACCACCTCTCGATGGAGCTGCGCATCCCTACCCAGTAGAACCGGCACCTCAACAGGGTCTCCAGCTTTCTCCAGCCAAAGTGTCCTGCTTGATCGTGGTATGCTTCCAACACCATTGGGACGTCTGCCTTGGGGACTACTATCTGCCAGACCATCTCGTGGGTCCTGGGGTTGACGTATCTCCTGCACAACTTCTCACGGTATAGGAACAACCGGCTTCTCTCGTTCCACAGGAGCTTTGCTGACATAGGTGCACTTTTTCCAAGGAGGAACCTTCCTGTCTTAACAACTCCTTGATACGGCTGACCACTGGATCGCTGTCCTGAGTCTCCTTCCAGCTGTGATGGGGTAAGGGATTTAACGTTGCACCATACTGCTTTCTGTAGACTCGATGCTCGTGGACTACCCATTTCGATGGAACGCAGGTAGCTCAATTTCTTCCAGGTCGTCCGATTCTTCTTCCGTGTCAGAGTCATGCGGCATTCGGGACAATGCGTCAGCATTAGCATTCTTTCGGCCTGCCCGGTATTTGATGGTAAACTGGTAATTGGACAACCGAGCCATCCAACACTGCTCCATGGCGCCCAGCTTGGCGGTTTCCAGATGCGTTAAGGGGTTGTTTATCTGTAAACGCAGTGAAACTGATTGGAGGCCAGATAATGCTTAAATCTTTCAGTAATGGCCCAGACCAGCGCCAGAAACTCCAGCTTGAAGCTGCTATAGTTTTCCGGATTCCTCTCAGTTGGCCTGAGTTTTCTGCTGGCATATGCGATGACTTTTTCTTGGCCATTCTGCTTCTGACTGAGAACTGCTCCCAAACCTTCATTACTGGCGTCGGTGTACAGCAGGAACGGTTGGCTGTAATCAGGATAGGTTAAGATCTCATCACCTGTAAGGATCTCTTTCATCTTTTGGAATGCTTCAGCCTGTTCTTTACCCCAATTAAAGGGAGGGTTTCTGCTCTTTAGGGATTGTCCTACTAGGAGGTCCTGTAAAGGGGCTGCTTTCTTCGTGTAATCTTTCACGAACCTTCTGTAGTAACCCGTTAGTCCCAGGAACTGTCGCACTTCCTTGAGGTTCTTCGGCTCCAGCCACTTCTGGATGGCAGTGACTTTCTCTGGGTCCGGCGCTACTCCTTCCGAACTGACGATGTGCCCCAAGTATTGTACCTTCTGTTTGAGTAGATGGCATTTTGAGGGTTTCAACTTCATCCCGTAACCTGGACAGGGACTCAAATACTTCAGCCAGGTGCTTCAGATGGTCCTCATATGTCTTGGAATACACGATGACGTCGTCTAGGTATAGCAGCACGGTTTCAAAATTGAGATGTCCCAGGCAGTTCTCCATCACTCTCTGAAATGTTCCTGGGCATACTGAGCCCAAACGGCATTCTGTCGAACTCACAGAGCCCCATTGGGGTGGTGAAAAGCCGTTTTCTCACGATCCTCCTCAGCCACAGCCACTTGCCAGTAAACCACTAGTCAGATCGAGGGTAGAAAAGTAGTTAGCCGTTTTCAGAGCAGCTAATGATTCCTCTATACGTGGTAACGGGTATGCGTCCTTATGTGTTATGCGATTCACCTGCCTGTAATCCACACACATTCTCAAGCTACCATCTTTTTTTCTAACCAGGACTAGAGGTGCTGCCCAGGGACTACAACTATCCCTGATTACTCCGGCTTCTTTCATATCTCGCAACATTTCTTTAGCCTTCTGATAATGGGCTGGGGGTATAGGCCTGTACCGCTCTTTGATGGGAGGATGACTGCCTGTAGGGATATGATGTTGTACTCCCTTAATTATCCCAAAATCAAGTGGATGCTTGCTAAACACTTGGCGTACTCTTGGACCACCCGTAATACCCCTTGCTTCTGGTGAGCGGGAGTGGTGTCCGTCCCAACATGGAGCTGCTGACACCATTCCGCCACCTCGGTTGCTGGGTCATTGTCCTCCGCTATCTGGCAGGAGTCTAAGGACTCAGCCGGGAGAATAGAATTATTGTCGACAGCATGTAGTTTAGCAATGGTTGCATAACGGGGTAAGTTTACCTCATCATCTCCCAATTGAGAAGCCGTACCGGTACTCTTCCATTCACCACTTCCACTACCCCCCTAGCAGTCATAAGTGTAGGTCTATGTTCTGAATGGTGGGGTTCTACTACAGCTTGGTAGTTCTGTCCTCTCAGACCTATGGCTGCCCTGCACCAGATTATCATTTCACTCATTGGGGGTATCACAATGGGATTCGAGTCAGTGACCGTTACATTACCAATTTTGCCGTCTGTAAGCTTCACTTGCTGCTGACACACCAGGGCCGGATCTCTTTGGATTACTCACTTCTGCCTTGGTCGGGCAATCTCAGCGAGCTGTTGGAGTAAGAACACAACTTCTCCAGACAGTTACTGATAATGTTAGTACCCAAAATTATATTCAAACCGTTCTCCTCATTTACAGTCTTTACTACTAGAAGCCCCTGGTCCTTCAATTCCTCTCTGCCCACTTTCACATCCACACATTTGGTCCCGAGTACTTCTACAGGAAGACCATTAGAAGCATACACGGTAAAGTCAGGGCTCGGAGGTTTAAGACTATCTATAGACCAGAACTTCGTATATAGGGCATCAGGTATTAGGGTCACCTGAGACCCAGTGTCTAACAATGCCGGAACTGCAATACCATCTAGAATGATAGACAGGTAGGGTCGTCCACCCACATACCTGCGGTTCCAGTCTAGGGGGCCTGACGGGTCTTCTCCTGGGTGTTGGCCTCGGACCCAGGTTCTGCCCGTTTAAAGGACACTGTGGAGACATATGACCTTTCCGGTTGCATCGGTAACAGGTGATCTCCCGACGAGGAGGGTGTTGTATCAGAGGTCGCTCCTGGGGGTGGCATTGTCCTCCTCCGAGGGGGCGACGTCTTCCTTCTTCTCCGGTTCATCCACGGGACGTCTTCTGGCAGTCAGCTAATAAGATCTTCCCTTCTTCCTCTCTCCGCAGCTGCAGGGCACTCATCACAGCAGCAGATTTTTAGTCAGCTGGCGCACCTCTGAGCGCAGACAGTCCAATTCACTAGGGGGTGTCACCTGCGTTTTTGTTTCTGCCACTAGCGAGGAAAAGGGGGGTGCCGCGGGTTCCAGAGTGACTTCACCCTGGTGATGTTGAGTTGACACCTCAGGTTTGCCCAGGGGTCGCAGCCCTTTTATTGCCATGTCCTTTAGGGCATCAAAGGTAGCATCAGGATGATCTAAGGACCACCAGTTTACAGTTCTGCGCTCCTCTTGGGATCTCAATCCCTGTATAAATTGCTCTTTCAGCATCTTATTCTCGTCGATAGCATTTAAATTATTAATCTGCTTAAGGGCTTCAGGGCTCCTTGTAGTCGGCAAGCATGTCCCTGATGTTGTCACCTGGCTGCTGTGAACAGTGTAGAAGGCCATCCGGAGATCCGTTTCTGTGCGGTCTTCAAATATGGCATGTAACTTAAGGAGGATCGCAGGTACCGACTCCTGATCAACGGTATCCCAAGTCCCACTTCCCTCTAGCAGCGCCAGTTAGGCTGCCCCCATCAGCACAGCAGCTTTTTGTCTCAGGCTGGGGTACATTTCTAGGATGCTGCATAACTTCGCTTGAAGCTGTAAAGTGCCTGGCTCATGCTTACTGGGGAAGCCATTTCGCCCAGGCATATATGGGAGCGTTAGTGGATTATCGGGACTACCGGATCTGGGTGCGGGGCCGCGCCCCCTTTTGGCGCACAATGCCAGGCGGGGCGGGATGGGGCCCTCCGGGGGGGCCGCACTGTCGGCCGGTTGTTGTGACATCTTAGCGCCCCTTGGGTTTTAAACAGAGCCTACCGGTTTCAGAAGCTGCTATCCCAGGCACACGGTGGGAACAGGACCTTGCGCAGGTGCTCTGATGTCAGAGCGTCCATTTCCGTTGCAGGACTGCCCTGAGTCAGAGCCGGGGGCGTGTCCAAGACTTTGCGCGCTCTTTCAGTAGCCCACCTTCTTCTCCAGCGCCTTAGGGCCGAATAGGCGGCAAATATGGGTATTTGGCCCAAAAACAATAGAAACATCTTTTTCACCAAAAAAAACTCCACAGGCACACAGGGCTCGCATTTTGCGAGTTTCGGATCCTGTTCGGCGCCAAAGTGTTTTGCCCGAAACCACAAATTGTGGTTTACCAGAGCAATGGGGTACCTAAAGGCCGAGATGGAAAGTTTGGGATTGTCACATAGCGGTGGCTCGGTCTGTGGCCCTGGCGGTCAGGGTTATGTTGGGGGGGTATATTTACAGGGGATAGGTGTATAACATTCGTGACCACCTGTATTCTCCTGATCACTAGACCAGCGCTGCTGTAGATCTCTGAGGGATATTGGCAGTAGTGTGGGTCCCCTACAGGTGGGTGGTCCCTCAAAAGTCTATGGAATTAATGATGTCGGGTGCAGGTAAATAAATATCTCACACCATCCAGCGTCTTTCCATACCTTTACTTGTCAGATGAAAGGCAGGTCCCAGGGAGGCTGGTCGGGTGGGGATTTTGCTTTGAGGTAACGGCAGAGCAGGTTGGGGGCCCCCTTTTTACTTTCCAATATGATGAGTTCAACGCATAGAGCCAATTCACTCCTTTCTCAAACTGTATGCCTGGTCATTTTGTGGTCGGAGTCTTCCATAATGGAACATTCTTGCTTTTGTCGTGCACTGACTCAAATCCCTACCCACTTGACCCCGTTACGTACCCGACACTCCAAGGCTGCTTTCTGGACCTAAGGTCCAGTAAGCTTGGTTTTTCTATCTCTACACCCGAAGCTGTAGTGCACTTCGGTCTCCAGTGACCGGAGAATAGTGCCGGATAGTCCAATCCTTAAGGCACTCGATAATTCTTTCCTCTGCCCCTTCGCCCTGCTGATCTCAATATCAGCATGACTGGCTAATAACATTCGTTATCTGTACTAGCCCCACTTTTGCACTGTCTCTTGTATCTAACAGGAATCTCGTTTCTTCCCACAGGCACTAGTCCTACTTCCTTCATCCTCAGGAGAACTTCAATACTCTATCAGGACCTCCCTAGACACCCCGCTGGGTGTGTCTGAGTGTATGTGATAATTCGAGCTCTTAACCATTACCTCTCCGCACTCCTCCAGGTACTGTTGTTTCATACCAGGGCTACACAGTAATAGGGACACATATGGCAGCAGCGGCCCCAGTTTTTGGGGTATCAGGTGCAGTAATAGGTACACTACAGCACAAGGCTCAGTATTGGGGTATCGGTGCAGTAAAGGGGCACATACGGCAGCAGCGGTTCAGTATTGCGGTTTTCAGGTGCAGTAATAGGGCACATACGGCGCGCGGTCAGTTTTGAGGTTCAGGTGCAGTAATAGGGAACATACGGCGCGAGGCTCAGTATGGGGGATCAGGAGCAATAATAGGGAAAACATACGGCAGCAGGGCTCATATTGCGGTATCAGGTGAGTAATGGGGCACATACGCAGCAAGGCAGTATCGGAGTATTGGTGCAGTAATAGGGGGACATACTGCAAGCGGCTAGTATTGGGATATAGGTTTTAGTAATAGGGGCACATATGGGAAGCAGCGGCTCATATGGGGGGATCAGGAGCAATAATAGGGACCAACGGCAGCAGTGGCTCAGTATTGCGGTATCAGGTGCGTTATAGGGCACATACGCAGCAGCGGCCAGTATTGGGATATCAGGTTTTAATAGGGACACATACGGCAGCAGCGGCCCCATATTGGGGTATCAGGTGCAGTAATAGGGACACATAGGCGCAGCGGTTCAGTATTGGGATCAGGTGTATAATAGGAACACATACTGCAGCACGGCTCAGTTTTTGGGGTATCGGTGTTGTAATAGGAACGCATACTGCAGCAGCGGCTCAGTATTGGGGTATCAGGTGCAGTATTGGGACACATATGACAGCAGCGGTGTATTGGGTATCAGGTGTAGTAAAACGGACACATGACAGCAGCGGCTCAGATTGGGGTATCGGTGCAGTAATAGGGACACATAGGCAGCAGCGGCTCAGTATTGGGGTATTTAGGTGTATAATAGGGACACATGACAGCAGGGCCAGTATTGAGGTATCAGGTGTAGTAATACGGACACATGACACAGCGGCTCAGTATTGGGGATCGGTGCAGTAATAGGGACAATAGGCAGCAGGGCTCAGTATTGGGGTATCGGGGTGTAGTAAAGGGACACAGACAGCAGTGGCTCAGTATGCGGTATCAGGTGCAGTAATGGGGGACACATACGGCAGCAGGGCTCAGTATTGGGGTATCGGGTGCAGTAATAGGACATGTGTCGACCCCCACCACAATTGTGGTTACCAGGCAATGGGGTATCAGGCCGAGCCCATGGAAGTCATGGGGATTGTCACAGGTAGCTGTGGCTCGTCTGTCCGGGCGGTCTGGCGTAGTTGGGGATATATTACAGGGGATAGGTTTATATACAGTTCTGACGCCACCTTTTAGTTCTTCTGGTAATTAGTCCCAAACGCTGCTGTAATCTCTGAGGGGAGGTGAGGCAGCAATGTGGGGTTTCCCCTACAGGTGGGACTCTTCCCTCAGGTCGTAGTTAGGTGGGGATTGTGCAGGCTTTGCAATAATAACTCAGTCCACACGGTCAGGTTTTTCCCATACTTTACTTCAAGATGGTAAGGCAGGTCCCAGGGGGGGCTATGGGGTTGATGGGGAGAGCTTTGAGGCAACAGCTAAGCAAGTTAGGGGCCTCCTTTACTGCCAATAATGATGATACGACCAGCCTGAAGGTAGTTCCCTCTATGATCCCAGCTTTTCCAAACTGTTCTGCCCAGTCAGTTTGTGGTGAAGCCTTCCTGCGAGAGAGCTGAATTCTATTCTTGTCGGCACTGATTCAAAGTCTTCACTCCCCCTGACCCCAGTTAGTACTGACTAAAGGGGTTTGTTTCCGCGACCTAGGGTCCGGTAAAATCTCTGGTTTTCTCTTCACTATGTTTGGTAGTAATAGTATCCTTCGGTCCCCAGGACCGGTAGCAATGTGCAGGCTTTTCCAAGTCAAAAGACTTTTCCAATTCTTCCTTCCACTTTGCCCTTCGATTTGCTCGCCCTCTTAATTTGGTTAGCTCAGTTTTTTTTTCCGTGGGGCACAGCTCTGACTAGGCTAAGGTGAATTAGACCACCTGTCAGCCTCCACTTTTGAACTGCTGACAGGCTCAAACGGACACGTCTACTCGAAGGACAGGAAACTGATGACTAAATCACTCTCTTCCACACCCCTGCGGGTGTGTCAAAGAAGGTAATGTTCATGAAGAGACCTTAACTGTTACCTCTCCCTCCCCTCCTGGTTTTGTGTTACCAGGGTACACATTCCCATGGTAAACGCAGCACTCCGGGCGGAAAAATATAAAGAGACTTTTTGTTTTTTGCATGAAAAAATTAACAATAACCCTTTAATTCGTCCCATCCGGGAGGTGAGGATATCTTGAACGTTGCAAAAAATTATAGAAAAATACAAATATTAAATAGCATTCAATAAATTCGTATTCTTGTGAAGGACCCCGCACCAAACCCAAGTGGTCCTGGGTGGGCTGCAGGCTCCAAAAAGCAGACCTCATCAGTGCCCCAAAACCCCCACGGGTTTTTGGTTCAGAGGTAAGTCAAGGTTTCAGTGAAACCATTAAAAAAAAGGCACTTTAGTGCAACTATTTACAGGATACAGTTTTTGGGCTGGTAGTCCTCAGCCCTGAGTCCATTGTTAAACGAAGACATAATGGGGAAAACACATTATAATATAGCTTTTTACAAGTTCACATAAATTCGTTATAACTACTGCTGATATCTAATGGGGGAATTTTCCCTTTTGTGATTTTTCCCCTGATCTACGTGGTGTGTTTCAGGTATATCAAGTTGCGATCTGTCTGCACGCGTAACGGCAAACTATAGAACTGCCTTATCTTTCTATGGATCTGGGACTACTGATGGCTGGGCGGTGTGGTCAGCTTCACCAGGAGATCCCTAGTATGGGGGGGTGCTTCGATGATTCCATCTTGAGGTTCCACGTTGAGGTGTTGCTGGGATGGGTAACTCCTGAGGGGCTCAACTGGCACCACAGGCACAACTGGAGGAGAATTTCCTCTTGTGGTGTAAAACTGCAAACGGAATTATCACAGCATCCCCAGTCGGGGGGAATCCGCAGGAAAATTTTCCCAGATCTGTGTGTAGGACCTCTTCCTTTCTTTCTCTTTTATTGAGGACAGGGTTCTTTTACAACGCTTTAAGTGTTTGGACACAATTTCAAAGATCTCTGGACCGGATTGTGTTCTTCCTCCTTTTACGACGACACAAACTTTTCTGTTGTCATATTAAATCTTGGATGAGTTTTTTTGCTCCCCTGGTTATCCGTTTGTGCATTTTCCTTTTTCTTTTTTAATACTACCCCTCCGGCATCAAAGGCTTGGCAGGAGATTTCTGTTTTAACATTTCCTGTTTCTCCCGTTCCTTTTGGGGACTTTCCTCTTCACAGTTTGTACCTTCTGTAATTGTTTTTTGCCGATTGATTCCCAGTTTTCCCTGGCATCGTCCGCCTCCGGTTTACCACTCCAAGTTCTAAATCCTTGGATTTTCGGGCCTTGCTCTCATAAGATAGGTGGATGCAGTTGTTGAGCTTAAGGTTATGGTTATACAAATCAACCAAATCAGGTAGTAATCCGGCCTCGATTCCGGTCTTCCAAGGGTATGGATCTAACAAGTAAAGGACAATATGGTTCATCTTTTCAAAAAGGGCCGTTGGTTTGAGGGTGTAGTGTTGTTCTTATTTTCTTGCCCCTACATAGACAAATTCCTTGAATAAATCCTTCAAAAAAGGTCCCTGATCGGTTAAGACTTGCTGGGGATCCCCATGCGGTCTGCGAAAACTTGCTTGAAAGGTCTTCGCGGCCGTCATGCGGTCTGGTCTTTCACGGAAAAACCACCAGAAATCTGGATAATGGTCACCATGGTCAAGGCGTAGAGTATCCGATTACTCGGGCGACAGTTTGACTGGTCCAGGGCACAACTCCGGGGGACGATCGTCCGGATAGGTTCAGGGGGCCTTCTACTTCCTAGTCCTTTCTTCTGAGCCCAGGGGTCCACGTTCCGACACCCCCCTTTCGATGGAGCGGACCCTACCCTAGAACGGCATCTCAACAGGGTCTCCAGCTTTCTCCCACCCAAAATTTGTCCTGCTTGATGTGGTACGCTTCCAAACACCATTGGGGAGGGTTCGCCTTGGGGACCACGTTTTTTGCCAGACCATTTCATGGGTTTGGGGTTGAGTTCTTCGCACAACTTTCACGGTATAGGAACAACCTGCTTTTCTCGTTCCACAGGGCTTGGCTGACTTTAGGTCTCCTTTTCCAAAGGAACCCTTCCTGTTTTAAAAACTCCTTGATGCGGTGACCACGGATCACTGTCCTGGTCCCTTTCCAGCTGTGATGGGTAAAGGATTTAATTTTCACCAACTGTTTCTGTGAACTCGTGCTGTGGAACCCCTTTTTCGATGGACGCGGGTACTCAATTTCTTCCGGTCGTCCGATTCTTCTTCCGTATCAAGTCATCGGCATTCGGGACAAGCATCACATTAGCATTCTTTGACCTGCCCGGTACTTGATAGTAACGGTATTGGACAACCGGGCCTCCTCGTGCTCCATGGCACCCAGTTTGGGCGGTTTCCAGTGTTTAAGGGTTGTTGTCTGTGTACGCCTTTGAACTTATTGGAGGCCAGATAGTGTTTAAAAATCTTTCTTAAGGCCCAGCCACGCCAGAAAACTCCAGCTTGAACTGCTATAATTTTCTGGATTCCTTTCAGTTGGCCTGAGTTTTCTGCTGGCATTTGCGTACTTTTTCTTGCCATTTCTTCTGACTGAGAACGGCCCCCAAACCCTTCATTACTGGGTCGGTGTACAACAGGAACGGTTGGCTGAAAATCAGGATAGGTTTAAGATCTCATCACCTGTCAGGACTCTTTCACTTTTGGAATGCTTCAGCCTGTTCTTTACCCCAATTAAAGGGGGGGTTTTCTGCCTTTTAGGGATTTCCTACGAGGGGTCCTTAAAGGAGCTGCCTTCTTCGTTAATCTTTCACGAATCTCCTGTAGTAACCCGTTAGTCCCAGGACTGTCGCACTTCCTTAGGTTTTCGGCTCCGGCCACTTTGGTGGCAGTGACTTTTTCGGGCCGGCGCTACTCCCTTCCGAATGAATGTGCCCAAGTATTTACCTTCTGTTTGAGTAATGGCATTTTGGGTTTTAAAATTTTATCCCTACCGGACAGGGACCGAAAAATTCGCCAGGGGCTTCAGATGGTCCTATATTCTTGGAATACACGATGCGTCGTTTAGGTAAGAGCACGGTTTCAAAATTGAGATGTCCCAACAGTTTTCCATCACTCCTAAAAGTTCCTGGGGCACTGTGAGCCCCCCAAAAGGCATTCTTCGAACTCACAGAGCCCCATTGGGGTGGTGAAAGCGTTTTCCACGATCCTCCTCAGCCACACCACTTGCCAGTAACCACTAGTCAGTCAAGGGTAAAAATAGTTAGCCGTTTTCAAGCAGCTAATGATTCCTCCCATCGTGGGTAACGGGTATCTCCTTGTGGTTATGCGGTTTTACCTGCCTGTTTTCCACCCATTCTTTATACTACCTCTTTCTTTTTAACTAGAATAGAGGGGGTGCCCAGGGCTAACAATATCCCTTATCACCCCGGCTTTTTCTATCATTAACATTTCTTTAGCCTTCTGATAATGAGCTGGAGGTTTGGGCCTTACCGCCTTTGTGGGAGGATGACTGCCAGTAGGGATTTGATGTTGAACTCCCCTTTAAATTTTCCCAAATCAAGTGGATTTTGCTAAAAATTGGGAACCTTGTACCCCCCGTAATTCCCCTTGTTTGGTGAGCGGGGGGGGTGTCCGTCCCCCAAATGGGGTTGCTGAAAACCCTTTTCCCCCCCATGGTTGCTGGGTCATTGTCCTCCTCATTTGAAGGGTCTAAGGGCTCAGCCGGGGGAAAAAAAATTTTTCAACAGCATGAAGTTTTTGGGATGGGGTTCATAACGGGGTAAATTTACTATCTCTCCCCCCAATTTTGAAGCCTACCGGGGCTCTTCCATTCACCACTTCTACACTCTCTGCATCTTTAATGAGGCTAAGTTTGAAGGTGGGGGGTTTACTAAGCTTGGGGAAATTTTGTCCTCCAGACCTATCCGCCCTGCACCAATGAATCATTTACTCATTGGGGGTATCCAAAAGGGGCCGAGTCAGTGACCCGTACATTACCATTTCGCCGTGGGGAAACTTGCTTGTGTGACCCACCGGGGGGGGATCCTCTTTGGATTACTCCTCTTGCCTTGGTGGGGGGAAACTCGCGGCGGGTTTGGGGCAAGAACAAAAACTTTCTCCCCAAAAAATTCCCCATAATGTTGCCCAAATTTTTTTGCCCCTTTCCTCATTTACTTTTTTTACTACCAAAGCCGGTCTCTCAAAATCCTCTCGGCCCCCCCTTTACACTACACATTTTGTTCCGGTATTCTACGGAAGACCTTAGAAGCATCACAGTAAAGTCAAGGCTCGAGGTTTTGCTGACATTGACCATACTTGGTATATAGAGCATCAGGTATTGGGTCACCGGGGCCCAGTTTTAAAAATGCTGGAACAGCAATTCCATCAGAAAATAAAAGGGGGAGGGGCCCGCCCCATACCCCGGGTTCCCCTCTAGGGGGGCCGGGGGGATTCTCCGGGTTTTTTGGCCCCCTTGGCCCGGTTTGCCCTTTTTAAAGGAATGTGGAGCAATGACCTTTCCGGTTTTTTGCGATAACAGATGATCTCTCGACGAGGGGGGTGTTGTCAGGGGTTTTCCCGGGGGTGGCGTTGTCCTCCCCGGGGGGGGGACGTCTTTTTTTTTTCCGGGGTTGCATCCACGGAAGCCTCTGGGCAGTCAGCAAAAAAGATCTTCCCTTCTCTTTCCGCACTGGGGGGCATCATCACAGCGGCCAGATTTTTAGTCAGTGGCGCATTTTCTGACGCGACGTCCAATTCACTGGGGGCCTGCGCTTTGGCTTCACCGAAAGGGGGGAAAGGGGTTGCCGTTTTCCAAGTGCTTACCGTGATGTTGGGGGCCCCCTCATTTGCCCGGGGCCCGCCTTTTATTCCCATGTCCTTTGGGCATCAAAGGTAGCTCCGGATGATTAGGCCCCCCAATTTCTTTTGCTTCCCCTTGGGGTTTTCCAACCCCTGTATAAATTGTTTTTCGCTTTCATTTGCGATAGCTTTAAATTGTTAATTTGCTTGAGGGCTCTCGGGGGTCCTGTGTCGGCAAAATTTCCCGGATGCTGTCACCTGGCTGTTGGAACAGGAAAAAGGCCTCCGGGGATCCGTTTTGTGGGTCTTCAAAATGGCATGCAGTTTTAAGGGAAAATCGCAGAACCGACTCCTGATCAACGGTACCCCCAATCTCCATTCCCCTCAGCGGCCATTTTGCTGCCCTATTACCCCAGAGCTTTTTTCTCTCAGGATAGTCCCTTTTTGGGGGTTGCATAATTCCCTTAAAAACCTGCTAATGTGCCTGGCCCACCCGTTTGGGGAAGCCATTTCGCCCCGGCAAAATGGGGCGTTAGTGGCTTGAGGGGAAAATCCCGGGGCTGGGGGGCGGGGCCTGCGCCCCCTCTGGCGTACAATACCAGACGGGGGGGGTTGGGGCCTCCGGCCCGGGGGGGCCGCACTGTCACCGGGTTGTTGTGACTTTTTTGCGCCCCCTTGGTTAAACGGAGCCTCCCGGGTTTAGACCTGCTTTTCACAGGCCGCAGTGGGAAAGGCCTTCGTCGCAGGCGCCTGATGTAAAAGCATTCACTTCCTGTTAGGTCCCGATGAGTAGGCCGGGGGGTGTCCAAGACTTTCGGCTCTTTCAGGTCCCCCACCTTCTTCTCCAGCCCTGAGGGGCAATTGGGGGAAAAAAATGGCGTTTTGGGGGCCAAAATGCAAACAGTCCTTTTCAAAAAAACAATTCCTTTGGCCAAAAAAGGGTCGCAATTCCGCGAGTTTCGATCCTGTTGTGCCCAAAATTTTTTTGTCGACCCCCACCAAAATTTTGGGTTACCGGGAAAAAGGGGGACCCCGGCCCGGCCGGAATCTAGGGGGTTTTTCACAGGTACTGGGGCTGGGGTTTGGGGCCCCGGGGGGTCGGGGGTTTTTTGGGGGTATATTTCGGGGGGGTTTATTACTTTCGTGAGCCCTTAGTTTTGGGGAAAATTTGTCCAGCGCTGCTGAGATTTTTGAGGGGATGGTGGGGCAGCTAGTTGGGGGGGCCCCCAGGGGGACTTTTCCCTCAGGTCGGTAGTTAGGTGGGGTTTTGGGAGGAGCAATAATAATAGTTCACAGGGGCAGCGTCTTTCCCTACCTTTTTGCAAATGGTAGGCGGTCCCAGGGGCGATGGGGGTTTAGGGGGGAGGGCTTTTAGGGAACGTAAGAATTTTTGGGGCCCCTTTACTGTCCAATAATGATAGTCGCCCCCTGAAGCGTGTTCCCTCTTGATCCCGCTTTTCCAAAGTGTTCTGCCCCCTCAGATTTGTGGGGAGCCTTCCCGCGGGGCTGAATTTTATCTTGCGTGCCTGACTCAAAGTCTTCAATCCCCCCGACCCCGTTGTACTGACTTAAGGGGCTGTTTGCGCGACCTTGGGTTCCGGAAATCTCGGTTTTTTTTTTACTAGTTGTACTAATAGGCCTTCGGGCCCCCCCTCCGGGGGCAAAATGCAGGACTTTCCAAGTCAAAAGACTTTTCCAATTATCTTCCTTCCACTTTGCCCTTCGATTTGCTCGACCTTAATAGTTAGCTCAGTTTTTTTCCCCGTGGGGCACAGCTTGTTTTCAAAAAGGAATTAGACCCCTTTACCCCTCCACTTTCTGAACTGCTGACGGGGTCGGGGGTGAACACTCTGCTCTGCCAAGGGACAGGAAATGACTGATAAAAAATCCCCCTTCCACCCCTGCTGGGTGTGTAAAAATTTACTGATGTCTTAAGAGCCTTAACTTTACCCCCCCACTCATCCCCCGGGGTTTTGTGTACCAGGGTACCAGACATTTTCGGCAGAGAGGCAATATTGGGGTATCGGTGCGAAATTAGGGACACATACAAGCACGGCTATATTGGGGTATGGTGTATAAAGGAACGCATAGCGCGGGGGCTCAGTATTGGGTATCAGGGCAGTAATGGGAACATGGGGCAGCAGGGCTCATTTCGGTATAGGTCGTAAGGGGACACTCGGCGCAGCGGTCAGTTTGGGGGGTATCGGTGCGTAAGGGGGGCACATACGGCAGCGGGGCTCAGTTTGGGGGGTATCAGGTGCAGAATAGGGAACTTCAACACGGCTCGTTTGGAGTATCAGGTGCGAATTTTGGGAAAAATTTTAAGGGGCAGCAGCGGCTCAGTTTGGGGGGTACAGGTGCGAAATAGGGAAATAGGCACAGGGGTCTTTTTTGGGGGGTATGGGGTCAGTAATGGGCACTAGGGCAGCGGGCTCAGTTTGGGGGGATCAGGTGCGTAATAGGGACACTGGGGAAAGCAGGGCTCAGTTTGGGGGTTCGGTGTATAATGAACGCTTTACTGCAGCAGCGGCTCAGTATTGCGGTATCAGGTGAGAATAGGACACATACGGCAGCTGGCTCAGTATTGGGTATCAGTGCAGAAAAGGGAAAACAACGGCAGCAGAGGCTCAGTATTGGGGTATCAGGTGCATTAATAGGGGACAAATCGGCAGCCGGCTCAGTTATTGGGATACAGGTGTGTAATAGGGACACATATGCAGCAGGGCTCAGTATTGGGGTTCACAGGAGAGGATTTTGTCGGTTGAAATAGTCCAATTGGTGACCGTGACGGTGCTGACGATATGAAATGAAATGTGTCTTTGTTGTAACTCGCGTCGAGTCCGGCTGGAAAGTCGTCTGTCGGTCTGGCCAGATGGAAAAGACATGAAAGGGAAACAATTCCATTAAAAAGAACACAGCGGTAATCTTTATCTGTAACTCTGCTGTAATTATTAATTCTGTAGGAGGTATTTTTCCCACTGACCAATGGCGGTAATCAATATTGTTTTTTTATATATAGATTAATTTTGGCAACAGGCGGTCATTTGCTGGGTTTCTTGGTTAGGGCCCACTCAATTTTCGCCCCCACTAAACCGAAACCCCTAGCTACCCTCTGGCTGTTGACTGTTTATGACGTCACTGTGTGCTGCCCGTGCCCTAAATGCTGTGGGTCGGACACGGGACAGTGTGGATCCTCTTGGTCTGTCCTGCCCGCCACCTTCTCCCTATTGTTTTTTGTGATCATATAAACAAACTTTATATTTAGATTTGATAGTTGCTTCTAAATAAATATTTCAATCTATATGATTATAACTTTGTTGCCCTATAAATGCGGGGGGGGGGGGAAAAAATTTCTTGCACAGGGGCCCACTACGCCTGTGTCCCCCCTGCCATTATCCTAGTTTCAAACTATAATATAATATAAAATATATAATATTTATATATTATATGTATATGTATTTATAATATATTTTAAGAATAAATCTCCTAGCGGTTTGTAAAAAGGCGCTTCCGCTGACGTGCACAGGGCTACGTCACCAAGAGTTTGCGTCCATTTACCCCCACCACTCCTCGTCGAAGCGTCAAAAGCAGGGAGCAAATAAGAAAAAGTCCTTTTTATTTAATAATCTTTAAACCTTTGTGTCCTTAAAATCAATAAAACACACAGAGGCAGACGATATAAGCGGGTCTGCGCCCATACGACCTCGTATGAGCCCTGTTTTTGCTCCCTGCTTTGACGAAACGCGCGTCAGGGGTGCCACAGCCTGCATAAGGTAGAGTAATACATGCCTACAAAATACTAATAAGATATCCTTAAATACTTTTGCCTGTAAACTACCCCTACTAAGGGGGAAGTTTGACTAGATGCACTATCCTTTTATTTTTATATATATATATTATATATATATATATATATATATATATATATATATAATGTTATAGTTTGAACTATTGATAATGGCATCATATTGCTATGCTGGACTAATTGCATGTAAATAAATGGAACCTGTCATGTGAACTATTGTATTCTTGCTGTACGTATTATCGGTGGAGCCATAAACTAGACAGCTTTATTGTTATACAATAGCTTTTAATATCTACAATATCTATATTCCCTACTGAAGGCTGTGAAGACATATACTCTGTTATTAAACAGTTCCCCTTTATATGATATGTATTTTTTTAAAAAAAATATATTTAAAAAATTTTTCAATAAAAGTATTTTTATGGGAGTAAAAATTCCCTTTTTCTTTTTTGATCTCCTCTTAATTCTAGAGCACTGGGGCCGCCGTTTCTCAGGTGCTGACCCTACATCTTGCAGCACATTAACTCTTCACTTGTACTTTCCTCTCACTTTGGGCTGTTTTGTATTTATGATCACATTTATTTAGATTAAATAAACTCTTCTATTTTCTAATTAAATCCCTCTGTGGTTTGGATTTTCTTATTAATGTTTTATAATCCTTTTGCATTATTTTATCTGATATTTCCATTTATTTCTTCAGTATAATTCTGGTTTGCCATTTTTTGTTTGGTCTTCAGTGTGGAGCTGCCTTCTGGTTCCTGTGGAGCATCTGGACATCAAAGGGATGGCTGCCCAAATGGGCCCCCACCAGAGAACCACGGCCCCCAGGGGGTCCGGGATGCCCCTCCAGGTGACAGTTTTCCACATGCTGGATATTTCATTTTATAAGTCGTTTCTTAGACTCCTTTATATCTGTGATGATGAAGTGTGAAAACTGCTGTTACAGTCTGTCATGATGTGCAGCTCTCCATGGTATTACGAGATTTCTGCTCCTCTCTCTTTTTATATATTTCTATATTTATAAAGTCGGTTTCTATGGCTCCTTTATATCTGTGGTGATGGGAAGTGGTGAATACTGCGGTTACAGTCTGTCATGATGATGCAGCTCCTCACACTGGTATTAATGAGATTTCTGCTCCTCTCCTCATTATATAATTTCTATATTTATAAGTCTGTTTCTTATGGCTCCTGTTATATTTTGGGGGTGAGTGAAGGGGTGAAAATGTTGGTTTTTACAGGTTTCTTGATGGCAGCTCCTCACACGGGTATTCTGGTTTCTGCTCCTCCCTCTTTATATATATTTCTATTTTTTAAAATCTGTTTCTTAGGGCCCGTTATATCTGGGTGAGGGTGAAGTGGGGGAATATGTGGTTACAGTTGTCGTGAAATCAGCCCCTCACACTGGTATTACTGAGATTTTCTGTCCTCTCCCCATTATAAAATTTTTCTTTTTTTTATAAGTCTGTTTCTTTGGTCCTGTTATATCTGTGGTGATGAAAGTGGTATTACTGCGGGTTACAGGTCTGTCAGGTGTTTGCGCCCCTCACACTGGTATTACTGAGATTTTCCCTCCCCTATTTATATATTTTATATTTTAAGTCTGTTTCTTAGGCTCCTGTTATATCTGTGGTTGTGAATGGTTTTGCGGTTACGGTCTTCGGTATGGTTTCCCCCGGTATTATGAGTTTTCTCCCTCCCCCTCATTATTATATTTTATTTTATAATCTTTTTTAGGGCCCGTTTATCGGGGGTGTGGGAATGGTGAATACTGGGTTAAGGCGTCAGGATGATGAGCCCCTCCACGGGTTTATGAATTTCTCTCCCCCCCTCTTATAATATTTTATTTTTAAGTCTGTTTTTTGTCTGTTTTTTTTGGGTGATGATAATGGTGAATTGTGTTTTTCAGGTTGAGGGAGTCCTCACACTGGTATTACTGAGATTTTCTGCTCCTCCCTCATATATTTATTTCTATATTTATAAGTCTGTTTCTTATGGCTCCTGTTATATCTGTGGTGATGATGAAGTGGTGAATACTGCTGGTTACAGGTCGTCAGTGATGATGCGCTCCTCCACTGGTATTACTGAGATTTCTGCTCCTCTCCCTCATTATATATTTTTTCTATATTTATAAGTCTGTTTTTAGGGACTCCTGTTATATCTGGGGTGATGATGAAGTGGTGAATACTGCTGGTTACGGGTCTGTCAGTGATGATGGAGCTCCTCACACTGGTATTACTGAGATTTCTGCTCCTCTCCCTATTATATATATTTCTATATTTATAAGTCTTTTTTCTTTCCCTGTTATATCTGTGGTGATGATAAGTGGTGAATACTGCTGGTTACAGGTCTGTCAGTGATGATGCAGCTCCTCACATGGTATTTACTGAATTTCTGCTCCTTCATTTTTATATATTTCTATATTTATAAAGTCTGTTTCTTATGGTCCTGTTATATCTGTGGTGTTTGATGAAGTGGTGAATACTGCTGGTTACAGGTCTGTCAGTGATGATCAGCTCCTCACACTGGTATTACTGAGATTTCTGCCTTCCTCTTGTGTCGACCCGCCACCACAATTGTGGATTACCAGGGCAATGGGGTACTCAGAGCCGAGCCGTAGAAGTCTATGGGATTTGTGTCACAGGTAGCTGTGGCTCGGTCTGTGGCCCGGGCGGTCTGGCGTATGTTGTTGGGGGGTATATTTACAGGGATAACTATATACAGTTCGTGACGCCACCTGTAGTAAATTTTGGTAATGGGTACCAGCGCTGCTGTAGATCTCTGAGGGGGATGGTGAGGCACTAGATGTCAGGTCCCCTACAGGTGGGACTCTTCCCTCAAAGTCTGTTAAGATGGTGAAGTCGGGTGCGGTAAATAACACAGTCTCACACCGTCAATGTTTTCCATACCTTTACTTGCTGAATGTCAAGGCAGGTCCCGGGGAGGCTGATCCAAAGGGAGTGTATTTTGAGACGGCAGCTGGACAAGTTAGGGGCCTCCTTTTTTCTCCAATATGCAGTGCAACTAGCATGAAGCGTAGTTCCCTCTATATTCAGCTGATTTTAGCTGTAACTGCCCAGTCAGTTAGTGTTAGGGGTCCTCCTGTGAAGGAGCTGAATACTTAGTTTGTCCTGCAGAACGCCAAAGTCTTCACTCCCCTGACCCCAGCTACGTACCGACTTAAGGGGCTTGTCTGCCGCGACCTAGGGTCCGGTAGATTCCTGGTTGTCCCGTCACTGTGCCCGAAGCAACAGTGATCTTCGGTCCCCAGTGACGGGGAAAAAAGGGTGCTGGACTTATGCAATCCTGTAGCACCAATTCTATAATCCACTTGCCTTTCGCCTTGTCCACGCTGGTAACATAAACATTCTCACTAGCCAGGGGTGAGCAGACACTTCCAATTTTTCCTTCCTTTGAAGCCAGCCACAAAATGCTCAGTTGCACAGCAGGAGCACGTCTCTGTACCTGATACTGTCCTTAGACAGGGCGCTGAAGTCTTTCGTGCTGTACTCCTTCCTTTCTAATGTGTGCTGAGAGATAATCCAGCTCGACCAGACTAAGGTATATCTCAAAACCTATACGGCTCCATATTCGAATGGTTATGAGCAGGCTAGACTCCTCTCCTCTTTCCACAGAAGTCTAAGCTCTACCTCACAACGTTCTTCTCTGTCCGAGACAGGAACTAGACTCTTTTTAAATCAAACCCTCCACCACTACTTTGACCACTCCCTAGAGTTACTTCACTACCCCCAAAGGGTGTTCCAGTGTGTGAAATAAATGCATATTGAGCATTAAGCCGCCGTCTCCCCAAAAACCCCCCCAGGGTACTGCTGTGCCCAACACCGGGCTACTTTTTCCCCCAGGAAAATGACAGCACTCCCGGGCTTTAAATACAAAAGACAGAAAAATTTTGTTTATGCAAACTTTGGGGAAACAATAACATCTTCCCCCCGGGAGGAAGAATACTTCAAATTTTAAAACTTTAATACAAAAATACAAAAGTATCAAATGTCATTTAATAAATAAATTTACAAGATACTTGTGAAGGCCCCGACCAAACCTTCAACGTGGGTCCGGGTGGGCTGCAGGACACCCAAGTGCAGACCTCACTCAGTCACACCACAGGGGTTTTTTTTTTTCGGGTAGATAGGTAGGCTTATGAAAAACCAAGATAGGGCGGGAGCGCAACTAGTACAAGAAAGTTTTTAGGCTGTTCAGTCCTAAAAACCACAGTCCATTTAAACCAAAGCATATTCAAATCACATTATGAAAAGTGCAAAATTTTTTATGGTTCTTTTCACCATTTACCCGGGGGGATTCTTTAATTAACAAAATATTATCTATATATAAAATTTGAAAAAAATTTTAAACATTTTTCAAACTTTGACTGTGGAGACCCTTTATGGACCTTCCAAATTCTTTTTATAATTTTTTTATCAAATAGTACGCTTTCCCCCCCGGGGGCTGGAAAAAACCAAAAGGGGCCCCCAATCCTAACCAGCAAGTATTTTCTGCGATCGGGGTTTGGGTTCGCATCTCTGGTTTAAACCCTCTAGGGGCAAAAAGGGTACTTTCTTTAAAAAGACACCGATTGCGTCTAATTACAGTCAATGATATAGACCGCGTCAGGGTTTGCGATCTAGACTGGGTCGCATCTGGCGATATGGAAGTAGCTTAACTTTGCTAGACCTTGGGCGCATTTGGATATTTTGCGGGGGCTTTGCGGGCACGCCGAATGCGCTGAAGCTGAAAGGGGGGGAGTGGGGAAAATGTGACGACCCCTGCTTTGGGGAGGGGGTCGCGGACGGGGCGAGTTCGGGATACCACCCCCTTCCCCAATGCCGCGTAGGTGATATGTCCCTTCCAAGTCCCCCCCCGGGGGGCCTGGGGCGGGAATTCCACGTCACCTGCTGACAAGCCCCGGTGGCCCGTTCAAAAAAACCCCAGCCCTTCCGGAGGAACTCAGTCACAACCCCTGCCGCCGGGTTTCCCAAAAAGGATTTGTCGCGAGGACAGTCCCTTATCGCAATCACTCGCAAATGTCGCGGGGTTCTTTTGATTTCCCGGCTTCCCCCTGGGGGCCCCTTTTTGGGGTCTCCTCCATCCGCCATTTGCTCCCCGGGCGGTGTGGGAAAACGTCCCAAGGGCGCCTTTTCGTCCAGTCCCCTTTAGGGACGCAGGACCCCCCCGGTGTCCCCCCGGACCGTAATCTCTGCGGCCTTTGGGGCCGGGCGGCGCCCCGGATGGCTTACCCCTCAACCTCCCCCGCACCACCGCTTCACCGGGGGTCGGAAAAGGTACTTTCGGGGGCAGCCCCGGGGTTTCTCCTTGCCTTGGGCGCAGACGTTTACTTTGAAGTGGGGGGTTTGTTGGGGGGGAGGAGACTTTTCCCCAGGGGTCTCGGGGGCCCCAAAAACCCAGGGTACCAAAACTTTTTCTCTTTTTTTTTTATTTTTAAAAGGGGTCTTTTTCTTAGCCCCTTTTTTTATTTGGTTTTGGGTAAGGGGTGAAACTCTAGGGTTGTCAGTGATGAGGCCCCCCTTCCCCCTTAATTCTGAAGATTTCTCCCTTCCTCCCCAAAATTAATTTTCCCTATTTTAAAAGTTCTGTTTTTAAGGGCCCCTTTTTAAAAAATTTTTTTGGGGGTAAAAATTTGGGGGGTTTAAATAGCTGGTTACGGGTTTCCCCTTTGGCAGTGTTTTATGACTCCCTTCACCGGGTTTTTTAAACAAAATTTTTTTTTCCGGGCCCTCCCCCCCCCTTCCCTTAAATTTTTTTTCCTAATTAAAAGGGGTTTTTAGGGCCCCCAAATTTCCGGGGTTTTAAAGTGGGAAATACTTTTGGTTAAAAAGGGGGGGATTATAAAGCTCCTAAAACCCTTTTTTTTTATTAAATTTTTTGGGGGGGGCCCCTTTTCCTCCCCCTTTTTAAATATATTTTTTTATTTTTAAAAATTAAGCTTTTTCTTATTTTCCTTTTTCGGGTGTGTAAATGGTAAACTCTGGTTAAGGTGCCCAAATATGGATCCCACTTTTGGGTTTAACCTAAATTTTCCTCCTTTTTCCCCAAAAATTTAATTATTTTTTTAAAAATAATTTTTCCCAAATCCCCCCCTTTTTTAACCCCCCTGGGATTTTAAAAGGGGGGGTTATGTGGTTTAAGTTTTAAATTTTTGAGGCTCCCAAACCCCCCGGGTATTCTGGGTTTTCCCCTCCCCCCATTATAAATTTTTTTTTTTATAAGTCTTTTTCTTATTCCTTTTTAATCTGGGTGGGGGTAAGGGTGAATCTGCGGTTACAGGTCGTCAGTAAAGGAGCCCCTCACACTGGTATTACGAGTTTTTCTGTCCCCCCCTCTTTTTTAAATTTTCTTATTTATAAGTCTGTTTTTTTTTGGCCCTGTTTTTTGTGGTGATGTTAATGGTGAATATTGCGGTTTTAGGGGGTTTTCAGGATATGGCCCCCCTCCACGGTTTTGGTTTCTGCTCCTCTCCCTTTTATAATATTTCTATATTTAAAAGTCTGTTTCTTAGGGCTCCTTTATTCGTGGGGGTAAAAGGGTTTGAAACGTGGTTCGGTTTTTCAGTGATAGGAGCTCCTACACGGTATTACTGAGTTTTGGGCCCCTCTCCCTCATTTTAAAATTTTTTAAAAATTTTTAAGTCTTTTTCTTAGGGCTCCTGTTATATCGGGGGGTTGATGATGAAGGGGGAAATACGCTGGTTCGGGTCTGTCATGGGATGGGCCCCACACGGGTTTTACAAATTTTTCGGGCCCCTCCCCCTCATTAATATATTTCTATATTTATAAGTCTGTTTCTTAGGGTTCCTGTTATATTGGGGGGAAGAAGGGGAAAAAATATTTGTGGTTACGGCCGCATGATGATCCCAGCCCTCCCCTGGATTATGAGATTTCGCTCCTCCCCCTCTTATATAATTTCTAAAATTTATAATCTTTTTTTTTTTGGGTCCTTTTATATCTGGGGGGATGATAAAGTGGTAAATACTGCGTTACGGGTCTGTCTGATATGGCCCTCCAGGGGGGTTTTTTATAAATTTTCTGCCCCTCCCCTCATTATTTTAATTTTAATTTAAAAAGTTGTTTCTTAGGCCCCCTGTTAATCTGGTGATGAGAAGGTTTGAATACTGTGGTTACGGGTCTGTCATGATGATGCAGCCCCCAAAGGGTAACTAGATTTCGCCCCTCCCCCCCTTTAATTATTTCAAAATTTTTATAATGTTTTTTGGGGTTTGTTTATCGTGTGATGAGAAGGGGTAAATACTGTTTGGTTACGGGTCTGTAAAGGATGGGGGAGCCCTCACACGGGTATTCTGAGATTTCTGTTTCCTTCCCCCCTTATTTTTATTTTTTTTTTAAAATTAAAGGGTTTTTTCCCTTTTTTGGTTTTTTTTTTTCCGGTTTTATATCGTGGGATAAAGTGGTGAAACTGCGGTTTAAAGGGCTGCATGTGAGGAGCCCTCACACGGGTATTACTGAATTTCTGCCCTCCCCCATTATATATATTTTATATTTAAAGTCGTTTTTTGGGGGCCCCTTTTATTGGGTGGTGTGAAAAGGGGGTTGTTCTGCGGGTTACAGTTTTCCCAGGATTTTGAGCCCCAACTGGTTTTTACTGATTTTTCCCCTTCCCCCTTCCCTATTAAAAAATTTTCTTTTTAAAATTCTGTTTCTTAGGGCTCCTGTTAATCGGGTGAGTTTAAGTGGTGAAACTGCGGGGTTACGGGGTCTGTCGTGTTTAAGGGAGCTCCTCACACGGGTATTACTGAAAATTTCTGCTCCCCCCTCATTAAAATATTTCTTTTTTTTAAAAGCCCTGTTTCTTATGGCCCCTTTTATCGGGGGTGATGAAATTGGTGAATACTCTGGTTACAGGTCTGTCGGGATAAGGGACTTCCACGGGTTTTCGAGTTTTCCCTCTCCCCTTTAAAATATAATTTTCTATATTTAAAGCTTTTTTTTTTGGCCCCGGGTTATACGGGGGGTTGAAAAAGGGTGAAACGGGGTTTTTACGGGTCTGTCAGGGATGAGGCAGCCCCTTCCACTGGTTTTTACGGGAGATTTCGCTCCTCCCCTCATTATTATATTTTTTTTTTTCGTTTTT